>CM076584.1:865893349-865959300 GCA_034641835.2 Pinus albicaulis | reverse complement strand
TGGAGAATTTAAGAAGTCAAATTTCTGGTCGTAGTACATCACTGAGTTGAAAGAAATCAAACAGAAACCTACTGTGTCTATTTGGGAGTTGGATCAAAGATTTAAGCTACTATTGTATCAGGTGAGATTTGACATAGCTCCACAACAACATCAAGAGTGGTTTATAGTTGTGCTGCTACCACATATCAGATTTCCATTGATTCAATAGAACATAGGAACCCAAGCCAAAGCTCTAGATATTGAAATAAAGTTAGAATATTTGTCTATAAGAGATACTAATGCATCTATGTAGAAGATATAGAATTATATGGTGAACCTTATTATGCAATTACAAGAAATCAATAAGGGTAAAAAATCTAGATAAGAGGTACGATGTACAAAGTGAAAGTTAGAGGGCCATTCTAAAGAGCAGTGCCCTATCTTCCAGGATTACATGGTTAGTGGGGCACCAAATCCCTTGAACAGATTGAGCCTATGGTGATAAATATGCAGGACCAGAGGCCATCGCTCATAGGGATGTTACCTGCTGCTGAAATATGTATAGACTCCAATAATCTATTTTGCAAATTTTGTGAATTAGTAGGACATGATGAGAATAATTGTCGAAGTTATGACATAATGATGGAGCATAGTATTGATTATTATAGAATCGAAGAAAAATAATATGGAAATTAAGACAATGGACAATGAAGTGGTTGAGGAGGCTACCAAGGAAGACGTCAAGGAGATGGTGTTGGTAGAGGGAGTGGATAGATAATTTTATATAATTGCAAACATCCAGGTGACTTTGCAAGAGATTGTGAGAACCCCACTACGACATGTAAGTATTGTAAACATGTTGATCACGTGATTGAAGAATTTCCTATAGTTATCATGAATATGCATGAAAATAGGAATCGTCAATGGGCACATATATCCAAATGATGACTGCTAAAAGGAGGACTAATGAACCTCGAATTAATATTGTTACTAGAAGTGGAGTTGCGACTTGTAGTGATAAGGAGGATGGAAAGAAGGAATTTGAAAATCTAGGTGCATGGGTTAGAATGACTGTAGATAAATTTCATGTTTTTGATATTAAATAGGAAAAATGAGTATTCATGGAAGAAAATCAATTTTTTATGGATATTAGAGCTTTGACCTCTAGTGCATAACCAAGACCTAGTAACTTTGAAGTGTCATGAACTGTGACACAGAGCCGAGCTCCAACACAGGATCGAGCTACGACAGAAGGTCAGGAACCAACAAATCAAGTAAGTATTTAAAAGTATTTTTTGTATACTTGTATGAATTTTTTAAGAGATCAAAATTTTGTAGAAGGACTTTAGGATTCAATAGACTCCTGTGCATCTAGAGAAGCACTGTGAATAGATATGCACACAATCAATAACATACATCGACAGAAGAGAAATGGAATAGAAATGAGGCTTAGTGCGTAGATAGGAGAATGTGAGATGGACCAAGCTATTCTGGATCTAGGATCTGATGCTAATGTCTTGACAAAGAAAACATGGGAATTGATGGGTAATTCGAAGCTACAATGGCCACCTATTCAGCTAAGGATGGAAAATAAGTGAAATATCCTCCCTATGGGAATATTACGAGGTGTCACAATGGATATTAGAGGAGTGAAAACTACTACTGATTTCTAAATAATAGAGATTGTCGGTGACAGTAATGCCTATCCTCCATTACTTGGAATTCATTGGGAATTTGAAAAATTGGCCATCATTAATCGGAAGAAGAGATGAATGATATTTGAAGGAAACAATATGAGGGTAATTTTTCCCTTGGATCCATCAAAAGGATTAAGATACATATAACTAATAAAAGAAGAATACTGCGTAATAAACATAGAAAAAATTTATCAAATGAAAACAAAGGAAGAAGATTGGGTTAACCCTACTGCAGAAGGAAAGTTTAGTTGGGAGCATGACAATTATTGTATCTCAAATTCAGAATAAGAGTTGAAAATTTTGCAGAATAGGTTATATGAAGTATCCACAAGGTGTTGTTTAAGAGTTACCAAATCAGTTCATTGTATGACATCAGAGATATGTAACCTACCTTCTTATGATGGCATAGGAGATGTGCATATTTTTTTCAATGATTATGAAGAACAAGTTCAAGAACATCAAAGGTTGTTAGCCTTGTATGTATCCCTAAAATATACACCTGCTAGATGGAGGAAAGAACATAAAAGAATATAGGAGGTTGGTAGGAATGTCAAAGATTCATGTGGATAAGGTTTGGACAGTAGAAACATAAATGGAGATAAAATATGATGGTCAAACCAATCCTAGGGAGAATATCCATATATGCACTTCAACATGGAAGGAAATTCTATAGCAGGAGTGGGTACATGTATTCATTCATACAATGGAGACAATCATGAAGAACTGGTATGTAGAGACCGAACTTTGACATGGTACTGAGCATTAGGTTACATGGTTGATGGATTCATATTAACATT
Organism: Pinus albicaulis; assembly: GCA_034641835.2. Lineage (NCBI taxonomy): Eukaryota > Viridiplantae > Streptophyta > Pinopsida > Pinales > Pinaceae > Pinus > Pinus albicaulis. The sequence continues at coordinate 865,956,827 of CM076584.1, read as the reverse complement.
CAGATTTCAGGATGATAGGCCACATATAGATTTGGTTCTTCATGTAGTCAAGAAGAATATTTTTGAAAATTTCACCTTGGTGACATTGCAGCAACCTGATTCGGCTGCAGATATAGAATATGCACTGGAATCATATAATATCATCACAAATGGAAAAGTAGAAGATCCTCACAACATCAACATAGCATAATCAGAAGGATATTGCGAAGTTAGTAGACCTTAGATACATATAGAAAACATAATGAATCCACTGAAGCCTAAGAAGGTAAACATAGAATTAGAGGAGGATCCCAAGTTTGCAACTATAGGATATTACTGGGCTGAAGAAACATTCAGCAAAGTTACAAAGTTACTTCATGAATATCTGGAAGTGTTTCCCACAAAATTTTCAGAAATTAAGGGTATACTACGACATATAGGAGTGATGAAGATCCATTTGAAGCTTAATGTGAAGCCACTAAAACAAAGACCTTATAGACTTAACCCGAAGTATAAGGAGAAAGTAAAGGTAGAGCTTGCTAAGATGATAAAAACAGGGATTATTGAACTTATCAAAGAATCAAAATGGGTGATTCCTATGGTGGTACGAGATAATAAGACTAAATGAGAAATCATGACCTTCGTTGATTTAAGGAAGTTGAATGATGCCTTTCTACATGATCAATTTCCTACCCATTTCATAGATGAAGTGTTAGACAATTTAAGAGGACAAGAAGCTTACTCATTTACATATTGATTCCCAGGGTATCATCAGATTAGGATTGCACCTGAAGATCGACATAAGACCAAATTTTCTATTGAATGGGGCTCATATCAATATATAATCATGCCTTTTGGATTGAAAAATTCCTCTTCTATATTTTATAGGGCAATGATCACAACGTTTAAGGAGTACATTCATACGTTTTTTGAAGTATATTTTGGTGACTGGAAAATATTTGGATTGTTGAGTAAACATGTGGAAAGTTTGAGACTTATGATAGACACATGCAAAAAGTATCAAATATATTTGAATTTAAGGATATGCATATTTTGTGCACCATTCAGCATATTGTTGGGACATATTGTCTGTAAGTAAGGACTAATGGTAGAACCTACGAAGACTGTTGTCATTGTGAACTTGGATCCACCTAAGACAGTAATATAGCTTCGCACTATGATGGGACATACTGGGTATTAGAGGAAGTTCATGAAGAGATATGCGCAGATTAGTGTATCGTTGGAGAAATCACTGATGAAATATGCAAACTTTAAGTGGGACGAATAATGTCAGAAGAGCCTCGAAACATTGAAATAAAAAATGGTAACTGCACCTATACTAGTGTTCCATGATCGGAGGAATGACTTTCATGTCCATGTAGATGCCTCTTTTATATCTTTGGGAGTGGTATTAGCACAACTCAGTGAAGGAAAGATTGATCATCCTATATCTTTTGCAAGTAGGAAGTTATATACAACAAAAAAAAAATTACACCCATAGAGAAAGAGAAGGATTTGCCATGGTGTATGCCTTGAAAAATTTTAGACATTATTTTTTGGGGTCACATATTAAGATGTTTACGTATAATTTTGCATTGAAATATTTGGTTAACAAGCCTATTTTTGGAGGGTAGATTTGCATATGGTTGTTGTTATTCTAGGAGTGTGAATTTGAGATCATTGGTAAACCAGGAAGGTTGAATGTAGGACCTGACCATCTATCACGATTGGAAACATGGAAAGAACCAACTAGCATAGAAGATAATCTCCTTGATGTGCAGTTATTTGAAATAAGAGTGGTTGTTAATCAATGTGTAGACATCGTTCATTTTTTTACTATAGGCATGGCCTTTACCCTGATGTGCACCTCAAAATTAAACATTTAGATAGAGCAAGAGCGAGCTTCGCTGAAGAAAACAATTGACCAGACCATCAAGGAGAAAGGTTAGGCATAAAAACAACAACATAATTTAAAGGAGGTGGTCAAAGCCACATTCCGAGAAGTTCCAGACAAGGATGTTCACAAGGAGGAGTCAGTTGAAGAGAAGTTTTTGAAGCTCGGAATTGCAGTCAAGGAATCCAAAAAGAAGATCGCATATGTATAGTTTGAGTATGAGTTCAATATTAGTGAGCTGAAAATGAAGCTTTAGCTAGCCACACCACCATAATTTCAAGAAAAAAGGGAGGTTTACCTAAAGGATATAGTGATAGGCATCTCCACGATAGTGGCAGAATGTGGAAATTTTTTGGACGACACTTTGCATATTTGGACTTCGCTGTAGGAGAATCCAAACGTACAAAATATAGAAGAAGACATCTAACAAAAGCAAAAGCAGTTGAGGAAATTTGAGCAACTACAAAGGCATTTCTAGTCTCGTAGAAGCTCGCCAAGATTAGTGAGGGAAAGGTCCTTTAGAATTAGATCAAAGAGTTAAGAAGGGAAGAGAAGGTTTTAGCAAAGAGAACTTAATTATGGTAGGATGAGGCTCTCCAAATGTCTCAGTAAGTATATGGGAAGCTTCAAAAACTTAAAAAAGTAGAAGAGGTGACAATGAAGAAGACTGGAGGACCAGCGGCAGAGGCACTACTAGAAGAAGTGTGTAGTGAATAACAACAGGATGCATAGATACTACAGTAATTCAAAAATGCCTATCACATCATCATAGAAAATATCACGGGTAAAGTAGCTAAGTGACTCGGGACGAGCCACATGCGAGTGTTGGTGGCATGTTGGGCGCAACCCAACTTGGCCTAGATTTTGGCTAAAAATATGCATTTTGAGGAGTAGAGTGAAAAGCGGACCACACAACAGAGCATGTTAGATATACCACATGGTATCATAAGGAATTCAAGGTGGGTTGAAGCCCATCCTTTTTGTAATGGGTGGTGGGTTATATTTTCTTGTTTTGAGGAGACCATGGTATTTGGCCCATCATTAGAGAACTCTTAAGGTCTGAAATGGGCCTCCTAAGAAAAATGTACAACCAAAATAAAATTTATAAGAACCAATAGGATTCCAGATAAAAATGTAAACCATGGGGGATGATTCACCATTTTTGGTGTAAAAAGGTAAAACGATTAAAAAATAATAAAATAATAAAACTACTTTTTTCAACTTGTATTTTCGAACTATCTACCTAAGGTTTTACTCAAATTTCAAGTGGGAGTACTCATTGGATACAAAATTTGATTTCTTATCCAAGGAGTACTGATGTTTCATACTTTCAATGGACCCTGCTACACGAAAAATGAGAAAAACATGAAAAAAATGTGATTGCAATCATGTTTTCATGTAATTCTCATTTTTCATGTAGCAGGGTCCATTGAAAGTATGCAACATGAGTACTTCTTTGAGGAGGAATCAAATTATGCATCCAACGAGTGTTCCCACCTGAAATTTGAGTAAACCCATATGAATATAAGTTGAAAATATGTGTTGAAAAAGTAGTTTTTTATTTTTTACCTCGAAAATTTAATGATATAATCTAATATTATTTTATTATTTCCAGTATTATTTTATAATTTCCTTAGGAGGCCCATTTTAGACCTCAAAATTCCCATAATGTGGTATTGTAACGAAGTAATAATTTAAAAGGGGATGTAATGCTATGCTAGATAGGGAGCCATATGGGGATGATTATGGTTAAGTCTTTGAAATCTGTATTTTGTAGCGAGGGGAAGACACTGCAGCTGAGTGTGCAGAGAAATTGGAAGATTATACAACTTAGTGTGTAGGTCGAAGAACTATTTGTAATCAAAGATCCATCATAATAAAGAAGTTTGTGCATGATATTCTGTGTTCTTATCTGTTTTCTATTATATATTATAGCGAAGCTACTGTATATATTTTATTAATAGTTTTTGTTGCGAATTAGTTATTAAATTTTCATGTTATATCTGCGTAATATTGGTTTATGATGTTATATGAATTATTTCTATGATCTACTGAATGTGGTGAAGTTAGTTATTAGTGTTAAAGTGTAATATAACAATGAATACTACATCTGCCAGTCCTTCAAAGATGTAGAAACCCGATTTTGCATCCTCCCATTGTCACTTTGGGGTTGTGTTTGAGATAGAGGAAGAGAAAGAGAAGGTCCCGAATTATTAGATGTAGATGGTTGAGGTACCTTAGGTTGTATAACCTCAGGTTGAATTATATCTGATTTAGTATAGTCAGGTTCAATAACCTCAGGGAAAGATATTTTAGGTGATTTGATTCCAACTGTGTCAGATTCACCAACCAATGGTGAATTAATATCGAGCATTGTACTCACAGGAAAAGATGATTATGGTGGATCTATCTCAGATGGAGGACTAGAATTAATAGCTCCCAAAGTACTAGATTCGGTAGTATGCATTTTCTTAAGCTTATGAAAATGGCCAGGAGTTGCCTCGGGCGGAAGAGGAGGTTTATTTTTCATTATACGCAAACAACGAGGCAAATTTTTTGGTTCTTCCACGTTGGATTAATAAATTTTAACAATTAACAAAAAAAAAAAATCAAAGAGTGTAAACTAGGAATAGAGATTTACCAAGCAACTGTGAACTGCAATATACAACCTTGGAGAACCAAGGATTTAAGTATGGGAAGGAAATATCTCCGAATGATGTGCTCGGTGTATCAAAGTGTACAAGGCGACCAACCTAGTTACCTATGGCGAGGATAGAAATCTATGGTGGAATTCAAAATTATACTTGATGGTACATGGAAGTGCAGTTTGTGTTAGTGTTGTCTAACGCAAAACCATACGATGAGAGCATCCCCATATAATTTTCATGTGTGGAGCACCATCCAATATACCATGAGTTACATGGAGAATGATATGATACATTTATATATGTGGAACAAGATATCACCCCTAGAATGAAACACTGGAAAAAAATGATAGCACCCATGTTTATACACGTCGAAACATGTCTCTAGGTTAGACCTTTAGATATTTGCTTTAATGTTATAAATGCTCTGTAGGCTGAGTCAATAAATTTTAAATTTCATCTTGAGTTAAGTTTCAGTTTTCAAGGATCATTATGAATTTCCCCTGAATTTCCTAAAATGAAATCTAGCATGATAAAATGAAACTTTTATTTTCAATGAAAATATATATATGGGAGGGAAGAAAACAAAAAATATACAATATACAAGATGCAACAAACAAGATTCATAATAAATTCCCCTAATGCAATTGTTTCTAATTACAATTTCACTCAAGAAACCCTAGATGCAATGGATAATGCATAGATTTTTCTTTTCAATTCCACTTAATTTTCAGATGAAAAATAAGATAATCTCCTAATCACTAATAAAAAACACTTTTCAGAATGATGAAATAAACACCAATTCCTTCAAGAAATCCAATGATCAATCAATAGGTCTCCCAATAACCTAATGACAAGAACAAATAAAAATATAAACAAACTCTTATCAAAGGCACTCAAAACCAAAATAAAAAAAGATGAAAGCTTATGACAGTGCTAAACACAGTTAGGGACACAAGGAGGACCAACTGGAACCATGTTAATTAGAGAGAAAGGCATGAAAATGATTTTTTTTTTTGCATAAAATAGGGCTAAGTGGGGTTGAATGTAGGCTACCAATTCTTTGCAAAGCAGGTACAAGGAAGGATAGGGTGCTCTGTAACGTTGTGTCAGTAGACCAAGGGGTACAATGATAAAGGAAAAGGGAGTTTCTGACAAAAAAAAAAATGCATCTCAATGAAAGGTCTTCCCAGGTTCAATTCAAACTGAGTGAGGCATTGGAGGTATGTTCAAGGGGTGTAACAAAGGATAATGTCAAGGAAAAAACTAAGGGAATGAATCAATCCCCAGTATGGTCACCAATTTGTTATACGTAATCTACTACTACAGACATAAGTATCTTCTCTAGACCTAGTGGCCTGATCTAGAACAACAAAAATCAAATACTATAAAGTTCTCCTTAGAGAAATTGGATAATGTAAAGATACTTACTTGTGATCTATCGCAAGGTCTTCTCTCCTCTTTGCCTATAATCTCCAACTATAGCTCCGATCTCTATAATTAGGATCTGCAAAAATAATCAACACAAGCCAAATATCTATGACATCTATGTATCATTATCCAACCACTATATTCAATAGATAATCATAACATTGAAATATATGAATATAAAAATAACATAAGACATATAGTAAAATGGTATAATCTTTGTATTAATATGAATGGAGAGAATTTATAACCAAAAGTAGAATATGATCTTGTAGAGATCTCCCTAAGTTGACTTGTCCTTCCTTGCCACAATGTACACATCAAAGTCACTCTAATTCATGCGAATGATAACTCTCTTATGATAAAAGAAACAATATAAGGGTATGATTAGTCTTGAAAATCCAAACCATAGCTTGTGGATGACATTAAATATATAGGAGAGGATGGTAGTTTGGGAATTCTTATCCATTTACCAATCTAGGATTGAGATCCACTCTTGATGGGAGGATGAGCTCAAGGGATAAGAGGTGAAATATCCAAGGTAGGATGATATATGATTTGAATTTATTATCTAAGGTAAATGTTTGTAACAACTAATGGAAGCTTCAAGAAGAGGAAGCTTCGGGATTTTTTAAATTTTCTTGAATTTATAGAATCATCACACCACCAATAAAGGAGAGACTACTCTAATCAGAGCAGGTGCAAAATCGTGCAACATATTTCTGAATGTGGATCTCTAAAGGGCCAAGGTGCGTTGGGCCTTAAAAACACTAAAGGAAGTAGTCAAGGTTAGAAACTCAGGGATTTAGGAGAGTATTTCTTAGGGATTTGTGTAGGGATGATGACAAGGTGTTCATGGATGTCGATTGATCTATTTTGTAAGCATATTGAAAATATCTGACAAAATAGATTATAACAACTCTCATCATGTTTTGATTAGTAAATGAATGAATAATGAATGCATGACCTGATAGACGGTAAGAAAAATATTATGAGAGGGCATGGGTCCTTCTTGGAGATTTTGAGATAAGTATGAAGTCCATATGCTCAGATGTGTGTATATGACTTGTAGATTGCATGTTCGCGATTTGTTTGATGGAATTTTTTTCATGGTTAGGCCTTGTTAGGTCATGTCCTTGTTCATTTTTTTAAATAGAGGCATTTTCATCATTTCTAAAAGTTTCAAGAAGTTTTTGGCAGAGGCATAAGTCCTGGCCCTAAAAAAGTGGCTCAAAATCTTCAGTCGGTGTCAAAAAACTTCCTAAAAAAGTCTGCACTCACATGGATTCTCTTATTGTGCATGCAACTAAAATTTTCAATCACATGGAAGGTTTTTCATGAGTGTGCCTAGGGGTCTAGTTCAATCAAGAAGCATGTTCTCTTAGGGGTTGGACACCTGAAGGGGTTGGTTGGCTCCAGAAGATCTTTAAAGTGTTGGTCCATCAATTCCACTACCTTAAGGTGATCTAGGAGGTCGAATAATATCATAATAAATATTTTTCACATGTTTACTCTAGTGGGCCAATTAGATTGGGTAAATATGGGAGGAGGTGGTTACAAGGAGGCATGGATGACAAGTAAATGAGACAAACAAATTTCACCATTGTTTGAGAAAATTTGAAAGCTATGTACTAAGCATGGGATGGAAATATGGTGATCGAGAGAAGCACCGATGACAGGTCACTTGAGTGAGGTAAGAGTGGCATCGGTGCTTTAGAGTTATATGACACTGCAAATGGTAAAAATAAAATTTATGGTCAGTAGTTTTTTTTATTTACCCCTATTTTGATGTGTTAGTATAACCCCACTAATGTGTACTATTCCCAAGCGCACCGATTTTTTTCAAAATTAAAAACACTATAGTGGTTCTCTTCATATGTATGCAATGGAGAATTTAAATACATGAACAACACCGATGATTCATGGCATATAGCACCAAAATGGTGAAAATAATATTAAGATTGGAATTTTTTAAATTTAACCTTTGTCCTATGCTATCGAGAAGTATAACCACTGGTTCCTTGGTAGTTACACATTGGGGCGTTTTAATACATGAAAACCACCAGTGCTTCGTAGGAATATAGAACCAAAATGGTTAAAATAATTTTATGTTCGCCATTTCTTAAATTTTAACCTTTATCCGGTGCTATCAAGTAGTGTACACACTGGTGGGTTATATATAGTGACACATTGTTGTTTTTATTTGTATAAAAAGAATGCTCCAACGGTGCATCACTCTCTATTAAGAATCATGGCTTTTAGTGTGGTATTTTTTGTATGCAATGGGGCATTAGTGTAATGGTTTAGAATCGGGTCGTTGTCAAAGGATAGCATCGTAATGGGAAAAATGAATTTTACGACCGACATTTTTGTAAATTCAACCCTTTTCTAGTGCTATCGAGTCGATACACATCAATCTGCTTTATGTGCTTACCGCATGATTATTTTTTTATTATTATAAAAAATAAATCTTCCATGGTGCACCATGTGCTATTGGGCACCAAAACGTATATGTATAGTAACACATTGGTGCATTAGTTTATTAGCGACACATCGTTAAAAAAAATATGCTGAAAAATATGCCCGCCCAACTCTGCTACAAATGGATTTTTGAGCAAATTTTATAGAGGCTTCAACAAAATCCTTCACTAGAGGGCCTTTTCCTTTTAGTGGAAACAATATCCTTTTTCTCTATAATGTGTTTGTTTTGTTACTTTGTGTGAATTCTTTGAATGATCCTACTTGCACAAAAGACGTCATTTCATGGGATGAATGTATTAGGGAAAATTTTAGGGGTCAAATTTCGTTAATTGACTTTTTTTTGGACATTTACTGAAAAATATTTGCCCATTTGGTTAAAAATTCATCTATTTTCTACATGTATATGATTAAATAGATAATATTCACCAAATATTTTTTAATAGTAAAATATATTTTTCTTATTTAATATTCACCTACCCTCTATACGTATGACTTTTAAACTATAATAGTCACCTATAATATTGTAAATATGCCTAATATTTGAATCCTTAATAAATACCCTAGAATGTAGGTATTAAATTAAATTTGCAGTAAAAATTGCCTTTTCTTGGAATTAATAATTTTTTTATTTGCATAAAATATTATATCATGTATTGAAACTTCAATAAAAGGATTCATTTTTTTTAAGGACAAACAAAAATATTATTCTTGACATTACACTACATGGAAGAGACATGACGAACTTGCATCATCTAGTCTTGCTTTTACTATACTTTGAGATTCATATAAGGCCTAAAAAAGACATTGTTGATTTGTGCATTGTCTAAAACTTCAGAGATATGCCTTGAATTTTCATTGTTAACAAGTTTTAAACTAATGCAATTGTGCATTCTCCTCGGGTGGTGTATGATAAATATACAAATAAATAACTAAAAACATATCTCCTCCTAGGCCAAAACCGCCCATCTTGGATATAATTAATAAAAATATATCGATTTAATTTATATATAGTTAAGGTTATACAAATTAAAACTTTCAAGAAATAAAGAAAATGTTTTTAAGATAAACCACTACAAATGTTACCTATTTTGGGAATGGCCTTTTAGAACTTCAGAAAGCATTTGGTTCTAGATGCATTCCTCTAGTAGACACTGCCATGTATCCAGAGGAACCTATAATACAAAATTCTCTCACTTTCCATATTTCTCCTCGTCCTCGCCCACCAAATTACAAGTTTCAAATTATAATTTCCTTGGACAAGATATATTCCAAATAAAACCAACATTTAGCCCTAGGGAGAATTCCTTGATTACCCTTGTCTCTTTCCTTCAACACTTCAAGAAGGGATGAAGGTGTTTTTGTTTGATACATTGTTGCAGGAAAAATTACCCTAAGGTATGGGTTGAGGGAACTAACAGACTAAAAGGCATACAATCACAAGAAGCAATCAAATTACAAGCCCTAATTCTTAAACTAGTAAACTAAGGATAGGTGACCTTACCCGTATGTCCTACGTTTGAGGTCGTTCTTGCCGGGTGTAAACCCTCGGCTACTCCTCGTACTTAAAAAACTGCAACTCAATCAAGAAAAAGCACATAGACTAGTTGTACAACATATTTATCCTAAAATCCAGTATGTTAGATCATATAAATTCATAAAATAATCATGAAATAACGACTGCAATATCATTAACATGTAGATGAAACATTTAAGAGCATGACATCAGGAACGAGATGAAGCTTCTTTTATTGATGTATGTAAGAAGAAAGTGGAGATATCACCTAAAATCAGCCATGATTCCAAGTGAAACCGTCCTCTAGATCCGTACAACCCAAACCTCGACAATCTTCTTCCATAAAAGGTGAAAAAAGGATATCAAATAAAGGAGGTTGAACATCACAAGAAAAAAAGGGTTTCCTGAACCTAGGAAGTGCAAGAGGCACATGGATAATCAGACTTGATCTGGGCTATAAAAGGTTATAGTATCAATATAATTCTCTCTCCTCCCTTAGGCCTTCAATATGAGGTGTATTTATACTTCTTCAAATCAGTTTTTGAGTTGGGAAACAGTTTGGCCATAGGCTGGTGTAGGTGGTATTTAGGTAAAATCATGTCCAAGTATCACATATAGAAGATTGATCAATGATGCTGCAAAGATATATGATCACTAAAGTTACAACTGAATCTCCAAATACCAAATCATAAGTGGTGAAAAAAAATGGTACTGCACACAACTCGAGTGCCAACATATAGAATGTTGTTCTAATGAACTACAAGATATAAGGGTGAACGGTGTCACTGGCAGAAAATTGAAGGATATATCAAAGTGAAATAAAGCATGCTGATGCAAACTAGAGGTATTTATTGATCACTATGGTACAATTCTACAAAATGGGAATAAATGAGGTGAAGTTCACTATGTGAGAAATATTTTGATTATCGGTCATTGATGTATACTGTTAACAAATGCGAGACAACTCACTGCTAATGAATATGAGAGTGAAAGTACCCCAGTACAATCTAACAAGTGTGAATGAATGAGTTTAAGTTGAACACTTGAGAAAATATACCAATCAGGAGACATTGATGTATTCTCATTGTTGATAGCAAAGGAATCTGCCACTAATGAATGCAAACCCTAAGGTACTGACAAAAGGACTCTAGACCTTATTCCCAGAGAAATGTGTCGGAGTCAATGGGAAAATATCTGCTTGAAGGAAGGCATTAATGCATCCCAAATTAGTCCAGCACAAGTGTAACCCACAGGAAAAAATTTGGAAGGAATCAGACGAAGAAAAGTGAAGTAACCAAATTGAAGCACGTTTCTGGCATGCACAAAATGTAGCTAGCACATGTTAGAAACCGTATGAACCAACCAATAATGAAAGATGAAAAAGAGGCCAGGAATCCACCGATAGGGTCAAATGGAAACCAAGGTACTGCACGAATCCTAGGTGTGATAATGAAAGCTAAGTTCAAACACAAGGGAAACCACACAGCCAAAGACCCATGGTGTTGATCAAATGCTGAGCACAAGGTCACCTATCAATGATGTAAATAGGGCTAGGGTGTGGCTCTAGGTTTAATCTCAGAGAAATTTATTGAAGTCGATAAGAGACATACCCTCCTACAAGAAGGCAATGGAGACCTTCTTAAATGAGCATGAGGAAAGGACCAAATAGCTAATGTGATAGAATAAGACTCTGACAGACTGAGGATCTCTGACTGAAAAATGAGTCAAGAGAAACTGCAGAAAGGTCGACTCAGTTTTACTTCCCTTGAACAAAATCACGACTCATTTTGACTATGTCAACATATGATAACTTTCTATAAGTTTAACATGCAGGAGGCACGAAAAAAACCCTCCATATGATTGGAAGAGATAACCAACTGGGGGAGTAGTGACTTGATAAAAAGGTTATGGATTCTCTTAGGTCAAACTAAACCCATCCCAAAATGGAGAAAAGACTTAACTTTTGTGCTTTGTTCAAGGGTGACACAGTTGAATCTTTAGCTACCATCAAATGTGGAAGTAATGTCCCGATCCTGCTGTTTTTGGGATGTTTAATTTTTTTGTCTTTTTCATATTGAAAGCTTGAAAAAGAATAAAATAATGCCTATAGTATAATGGATATAATGAGTATCGATAAATAGATGCACTAGTTACCGAGATAGGAACAATCATATGCTCAAAGAAATGTGGCAAAACTAGTAAGTGACACTAAGAAGAATGTTCCATCCAAGGGAAAAGTTGTCGAGTCATAAAAGCTAAGTGATTTCATGGCTGATTTTGCAGAAAGACAGGGTCAAAAGATGGCTTATACATGAGTCCAAATGAAGTCGGATTAGGCCAAGATATACAAATTGTCAATATGAAATGCAACAGAACAACTAAAAAACAAAATGGGAGCCTCTAGGGTATAAGGCCAGAAAAAAATAGCGAAGGAGAAGAAGAATGAAGCTTCATCGCATAAGTCATGGCGAGACTAAAGAGGATTCCCGAGCCTACTCAATTTGTGGCATGGGCAACATATGCTAGCAAGGATCTAACTAAGAAGCCCATGTAAAGGATGGCTCTACCATCATATCATGATTTATAAGTCGACAAGTGAAAATGGTTAAATAATCATAATATGATGGGGTTGACCCTGTGGAAATATGTCAGTATGGATGATAGTATGCATAAGTGCAACAAAAAGTGAATTCTTTAATCTATATTCCAATTCTGAACAAAATAAATGCCATGATAGGTCAGTGGTCATGGAATCGAAGCAGTAATGGAATCGTCTCAAAATTGTAAAATTGGATTTGAAAACAACCTATCCGAACACTTACAAGCCAAAAGGTCAAAAAGTCCTGAACAAAATAAAAAAATAAACACAAAAATTTAAAAAAGTAATTTGTGATTTTTTTTTTTGGAATTTTGGACATAAATAGGCCTTTTGGACTCACATTTGGTCATTTGTGCCTTGAATAATTTCTAAAAGAGCTCTGGAGAAAAAAACCCCCAAATTGGAACCAGAGCAATTATCACCCGAATCAACCCAAATCTTCCAGGTAATATTCTCAATCAACTTAGTCATAAATTGAATTGTCAATTCAAGAAATTTTTTAGGAATTTGACCATAGAATTTTTTATTATTTTTTTTTTTTAAATTTTTAATTTAATTTAATTTAAATTTTTTTTTTTTTAATTTTTTTTTTTAATTTTTTTATTTTTGAAACCCTATAATGTTCCAAAATTTTCATGAATAAATTGGAACATTAAATTTTTCTCATATTGTATAGTAGGTGAATAAAAAGGAAGAGGAGGCCTCTTAACATGAATAAATCCCTTCCTAATGTAAAAGGGAAACTTTGAGCAACTTATTTTACACCTCCTAGTGTGAAAAGGGCCAATTGTATGAGGACAAGTCAACCATCACAACCTAAGGAGGAGTAGCTTGCCTAAGAAGACAACACAGTTTTGGAGGGAAGAGATTCAAATGAAGATGGAAACCCTAAGAGGTGGGACCCAAGGTGAGGAGACTCACCAAAAATAAAAGGAGGGCATAGCATCAAAGAGGATTCATTCATGTATTCAGATATTTTGTTCTAGAGACCATTTTCATACTTCAGCTCTTTAACCGGAGTTGTTGCACTGCTTAGTGCAAAGAATTCCCATGTGGGAATTCCATCCTCTCTTTGGATCAGGTTGCTTAAGGGATCAAGAGAGAAGGATTTGAGCTTAATTTATGTATTTGGATTGAGGCCATCCATATACATTCAGCTACAACACATTCATCTTCAGAAACTGCGTCCTTAATGCAAAGGAAGCAACAGCAGTGTTGCATCCTTGACTTTGTGTTATTTCTTGAAGAGGAGGTGCTTATTTCCCTCCGGGAGTTTTGTTAGAGAGTAATTTGGCCCTATTTATGTATTATTCAGCCATTATATTATTTATTAAGTCAATATTAATATAGAGTTGTAGAAAATTCATTATTTTCTGCAGTATTTCTTATTTCATGCATTTTGCCGGAAATGTTGCTGGGAGTCTTGTTTCTACTGTATTAGTGTTTAAACTTCCATTTCTTGCTGTGTGATTGATATAAGTTGTATATCAGACCTCTGAATTAATTTTTTTCAGAATTTTCTTTATAAAATATGCTCTTTGTGCTTCAGAAAATTCTGCATACTCCAAGTCTTGGGAAATCAAGGTTTTAAAGCCTAGTTTGGGAAGGAGGAGTTGTTTAACTAAGCTAGAATCATTTTTTTAGGCTGAAATTCGGAGAATAGGTCCCTAGTGACCTAATATATGATATCCAACCGCTTCCCACCATTAGTATCATGTAAATAGCTGAATATACACATTTTAGGGCCAAAATCATCACTTTTCCCCACCTTTTTGTCCATAAAACGCTATATAAGGTTGATGTTGTTATATCAACCAAAGGATTTGTTATTTAAAATATTTTATGACATTATTTGATGCCGAATAACCATTTTTTTGTCAAATATTTCTTATTTCCCCAATTGGGAACATTATAGTGGTATAAGAGCATGATCTTTGGCTCAGCCTGTGGCTTCATGCCAAAGTGCTGACTCCCTGAAGGAGGAATATTTAAATAGCTATAGACAGAGCCTGAGAAGGGGCCATATAGCCTCTGGATCTCATCCTCTCCTTAGAGGTGACATATCAGGTAAATGCCTACTCAGTCCATCTCTGAAATAGCCTTGTACATATTTCCATCAAAGGGGTTTCTTCAGTGGTGGCTTCAAGCAAGTCAGAACAATGGAGATGATGAGTTTACTCTCATCCATATTCAGATCCAAGAAGAGAGGAGAAGAGAATTGCAGTAAAACTCCAAGAGGGTTTCAAGGAGGAGAAAATTGCGATGAGACCTCTAGAGGGTTTCAAGAAGCAAAGGCAGATTCATGCACTTCCTGTTCTTGTAGAGGAAGTGAAGAACAAGGAGACCACTTAGAGCATGAAAATATGAGTGGGTATTTGGAAGAATAAAAGTGCCAACCTAGGGCTTTCAAAGAAACCCTAGATTCTCCTCAGTTTATTCAACTTAGAGAAGAAAGAATACCTACACCACCAGGAGAAGAGGCAAGTACCAGCACTGCCATGATCTTGAGAGAGCAACCATCTACACCAGCAGTTGGATCAACCAACATATTGGAGAGGGGACCTATTTCAGCCATAGAAGATGTCCCAAAGGCTCCCAAAGGTATGCATCAGTTTCCATATCTCAACATTTCAGAAAATGTTATGGAAGGGTTTGGAGATTTGTTTGCATATGGCCCAGGATCAAATAGTACTGCTGAGGTAAAGCAACAGGATTGCACTGCACTGTGCAAGCTTAGAGGGTTCTAGGGAGATTTGAACCATCAACCTCATGCATCTCTGATAAGTGACACACAACCCTTGAGGTTGAAGTATGAGTTCTTGGAGGATGGAGTGAACCTTTCTCCAAAAAAATACAAGCAGAACCAAATGCTCATCCGGGAGTTGTTGCATGAGACAACCAAGACACCCTGGAGGAGGGTTACAACACTGTCAAGAGATAGCAGTAAGGAGGGTTTTCCTTCTTTACATTCAGATCCTTATGGGTTCAATATGGTTGTGGACATGAGATCTCCTCTAAGGGATCTCCAAGAAGATGCATTTCAAAATATCATGAAATGCAAAGAAAAGAAAAATCTGCTTTGGGAAAAAGGCAGTCTTAATTTTGAGGACACCAAGAAAGGAGAAGATGGGTGAACTTCCATTTCTTAGGGAGGGAGTGCAGAGAATGGAGGGCCACAAGAAGAAGTGGGTAGATGGCCAGAGGAGGAGGAGCTCTCTTCCCCACTTGAGGAGGCTTCTACCAGTGATGTCATGTTCATAAAGGGGCAGCCAACCATATCAGCAGTTGGACTAGCCAACTCATTGCAGAAAGATACTCTTGTAGCCCTACAAGATGTCTCAAGGGCTTCCAAAGGTATGAAAAAATTTCCATGCTATAACACTTCAGAAGATTTCATGAAAGGCTTTGGAAATTTGTCTTCACATGGCCCAGGATCAAAATGCTTTGCCGATGAGGAGAGGCAAGTTTATACAGCACTGTACAATATGGTTTTGATCCAAGAAGTGATCAGTACTCATTCCTTTGTACCCTTATTGAGTTGCATGCGGCATGAGGGGTTATGGTGCAAGTATTTGGGGAGCATCATGTATGAGGTGCCATCCCCTAATCATGTTTTTTTTCTAGCACTCTTGGGTTCTGTTGGATTCAAGGGGTTATTTGGTGAGAGGTCTCTCTTGAGAAACCTCCAATGGGTTACATCTCAACCCTACATGAGGTGTAAGAAGGAATACTTGCTTGGGAAGATTGGTGGTTTTCATTGGGAAGATGCCAAGGGAGAGGATAATCAAGGGCAGCCAAACTTGGATGAGGGAAGATGGCTGAAGAGCAAGAGGCTTGTGAGCCACTTGCAGATCTATGACACAGGGCAACAAGAAGCAAAGCTGCGCTGGCTACTCAGGAGAGAGTTTGGCAATCATGAGACATATCCTATTTCCAAGGGTATGAGGGAGGAAGGAACTTGGCAGGGTACTTTCATCACGGGGCATCAAGGAGTGTGGATACATTATGATGGCATGATCATTATGTTTTCACTACATAATGTGTATGATGGAGGTATGATGAGGCAGCAAAGATCTTTGTTGTTTCGGAGGACTAGGAGAGAGCAAGGACAAAATTTCTCTCCCACTTGGCATAGTGTTGCAAGGGTGAAGCATGGCACTATCATGGTGCAAGAGGTGTTTTCATCATGAAGGATACCCCTCATATTTGGCAGCATTATGGATAATACCTTCAACAAAATACATGTCAAAGGATGGACCTATATTTTGGTTGGGGCTTGCTTGCATGAGTCAACAACGCTGTTACTTCATGGCATGGATTTGCTGATGGAGTGTCCATTTGACCTCTCCACTTTTGGGGCACTTGACGGACAACATGAAGGTGAGAATTTTGTTTTTGCATGTGTTTATTACCTAACACAATATTTTCATCTTCTCTCCATTTCCATGTAGTGCTTGGCTCCACAAGAGGGCAACCTATTCATTAAGCTCCATGAACATTATTGGGCTAGACTATGTGATGGAGGCAACCATCTCGCATATGGCCATGGGAAAGTGTTTATTTCCATGCATGTTTATCTTTTATATTCAGACACCTACTATACATTATCAGATGTAAGAGCATGCATTATTTCCCATGTACTAGAAGACAGCTTGCCCTATCACTTCCTCAAGCAGCAGTTTGGCAAACTGCGCTGTGACCACTTGGGAGACTGTTGGTACACTGTTGAAAACCATGAGACCTTTAGTACTTTCCCCATATTATTGCTGATTATGTTCTATTTTTCTCATTTTCTGTTATCGTTAAGGGGAGCATGATTAGGGGAGTGACACATAAGGAGGATGTGTGCTTGTTGGGAGGGAACTCCCATATTTTCTGCAATGCATGTTTTAAGGGGAACATGGAAGGAGACATGGCCTCTACAACAACACATTTGTTATTTAATGAGGAGGGCCATGAGATGGATGGGTTTTCATGTGGTAGTGTTTTCCTATCGATTATGTGTGTGATGGATTGGGCCAACTTGATGCACAATGCTAGGAGAGAGACCTTTGGAGGTCTAACTTCTTTCTTGCCATGGGAGGGCACTCATGTTGCAGCCCAAGATCAGTATACCCTTATCACTTATCTTGATTGGGGAGGAGGAAAACATGGGATAGGAATTATTTCCTATCATGTCCAATCATTCAGCCCACCTACATTTCAGAAGCCAAAGGTGGAGGGAATTCTTCATGAGTTACCATGCTGGAGGGTGACTCATTTTATATGGATGATAGCTTGGGGGTGGAGGTTTCACTTTGGGGAATAATATTTCCCATGCATCTTGCAATCCATGCCTTGAGAAGACCTCTAGACCACACATGGTTGTCTCCTTGAGTATTTTCCTTATCATGATCTTAGTCATTTGGGGTGTTTCACTAAATGCTAGTAGTGCAAAGAATTCTCGAGTGGGAATTCCATCCTCTCTTTGGATCAGCTTGCTTAAGGGATCAAGAGAGAAGGATTTGAGATTAATTTCTGTATTTGTCTTGAGGTCATTCATCTAAATTCAGCTACATCACATTCATCTTTAGAAAATGCGTCCTTCATGCAAAGGCAACAACAACAGTGTTGCATCCTTAACTTTGTGTTATTTCTTGAAGAGGAGGTGCTTATTTCCCTCTGGGAGTTTTGTTAGAGAGGCCTTTGGCCCTATTTCTGTATTATTCAGCCATTATATGATTTATTGAATCAATATTAATACATATTTTCAGCAACTGCGTTATTTTCTGCAGTATTTCTTATTTCATGCGTTTTGCCGGAAATGTTGTTGGGAGTCTTGTTTCTACTGTATAAGTGTTTAAACTTCCATTTCTTGCTGTGTGATTGATATAAGTTGTATATCAGACCTCTGAATTCATTTATTTCAGAAAAAATTTTAGAAAATACGCTCTCTATGCTTCATAAAATTCTGCATACTCCAAGTCTTGGGAAATCAGGGTTTTAAAGCCTAGTTTGGGAAGGAGGAGTTGTTTAACTAAGCTATACTAATTTTTTTAGGTTGAAATTCGGAGCGTAGGTCCCTCTTGACCTAATATATCAGATCCAACCGCTTCCCACCCTTATTATCACGCAGATATCTGAATATACACATTTTAGGGCTAAAATCATCACTTTTCCCCACGTTTTTGCCCATAAAACGTTGTATAAGGTTGATGTTGTTATATCAAATGAAGTATTTTTTATTTAACATATGTTATGACATTATTGGATGCTGCATAACCAATTTTTTGTCAAATATTTCTTATTTCCCCAATTGGAAACATTACAAACCCTCTGCGTATATGCGGGTTCATAATTTTGAACTTGCATATAGACACAACTGTATAGGAAGAAACTCGTGTATGCAGAAATAAAAATTTTAAAATTAAATTCTAATGGTTTTTTAATGAATTGATTTAGGATGACCATTAGTTCGAGAGAGAGGGAGTATGACACAATTGACAATGAGGTCATGGAGGACCAAGTATCCTTGGATATACTTTGGGGATGTGGTTTTCTCAAGTTATTTAAGATGCCAAATATGAAGATGAACACCAACTTGCTCGAAATTCTTGTAAGTTATTGGGACCCAGAGGAGGACTGTTTCATGGTCGATCAAATGCCATTAATGATCGAAATTGAAGACATTTATTTCATAAATGGACTCTCTCGAAGAGGGGAACTAATAAATTTTCAAGGAAAGACAATAGGAAGGCTAAATGCCAAAGATTATATCAGAGTATACTGTGCTGAGGGTACTCAAAAGGTTGGAACACAGATCCCAATCAAAGATGTGCAAGGGTTGCACATGAAAATACTTCTTTTCACCATTGTCAGAGTAGCTAGATCAACTTCCTTGCACCAAGATTCATGAGGAAACATGAGTTTGGCAGTGGAATTCCTACCACACTATATGATTGGTGCACATCCTTATTGAAAAATTTTAAGAAATAGTTGACCTCGATCTAGAAAAATAAAACAAAAAATTTTGGTTATAGGACCATTTTATGCACATTCTTCTTCGAGAGGATTCCAAGGCTTTGCCCCAAGTTTATCTCTACTATAAGTAGCCCTCAAGATCCAAGGATAGCTAGATGGGATGATCTGATCAAGAGGATGGGGGTGGCGAGGTCCCCATGACTACTTGGGATGATGAGTTCTTCCTATGGTGGCGAGAACAAGTCATCGTGGTAGAAGATTATCCCTATGATAGAATGGATTTCAAGGGGGATGTTGATTTGACCTTACCACCTAGTGTAGCATAGGGAGCGATTGGTAAGATTGCAGAATGATTTTTGATTATATTATCTTTTTATTATTTTAAATAAAGATATGAAAATGAATAAAATATTTTTGCTTGGATAATTGACTTACAAATTTATGGATCATGTTATAGATGTTGGACCAATCAGACCTGAGGGATTCCTGAGGCAAAGGTGCCGCGGAAGAGAAGCTGAGGATGCCTTAGAAGACCCAGGGAGAGTACTCCATGCTATATAAAGGAACTTGGAGGGTCTGGTCCACCATGTCCCTATGGCTATAGTGGAGGACCTTCTTGAGGCTGTACAAAGACGTGTGGTCGGTGTACCACAAAATTGGGTGCGGCTATTCCGCCGTGTGGTGACAACTATAGTGTTATTATATAACACCTACCTATGGCAGGGCCCACAGGGATAGACTTATATTATGATCGGATGACTGTAATATTTTTTAATGATGAACATGATTGGGCATAAGACCTAATTTTGTAGGACATGATTGTCCAATTTTTGTATATTTTGGACACAACTCTAATATATATATATATATATATATATATATATATACACGATGAATTTTATGATGTGATTGTCTCATATTTACAATGATGATTGATGTTTTTTGATATTTAATGTATTGAATGAAATATGCCAATCAATTGCTTGATTAGATAATGAATATGCAAAAGAATTTTCTGAACTTGGAATGTGAATGTATGTAACATAATGAAATGAACTTTGCAACAAATGCACTCTCAGAAATAATTGATGTAAAGATATATCTCTCACATGATAAGTGTTGTTTAATTGTGAAACCACCAGTTGGGAATCCAAGTACACTACTAACGAATCAATACCAAGAAACATTTCCTCTGAAAGTAGATTGACCACAACATTATTTGAAGTGGGACCAATGCCTATGCCCCTTGAGACTAGCAATTGACTGGATGGATAGTATATTACCCAAGTTGTAGAAGCAAGATTCCGGGTATGTCGACTAGCACCTTTGGAAAAGCCAAAATGACTCATCTCATCCATAAACACTTGCCAAAGTAGATTAAAAACATCAAAATCACGCCAAAAATCGATAGAAAAATATGCACAAAAATACAATATATACAAACAAAGAAAATGCTAGGCAACAAACTAGGCATAATACTTCTTTAGATAGAGCCCATTTCTGGGCTCCACTAGCTCATTTCCGTCAAAATAAACTAAGGCATAAGCTCCCTTATTAAGGAACTTTTTCATAATGAAAGGGCCATACCACATGGATTTGAATTTCCTTGCCCCCAAGGCATCCTTAACCTGAACGTAGACCAAAACAAGGCCACCTTCAGAGAAAACCATAGGTTTGACAGCCTTATCATATTGAACCTTTACTCTTTTCTTATGGGCCTTGTTCATCGTAGTTTCATCTCGGCGTTGTTCATCGAGATATTCTAGATAAGAAAGTTGTTTTTCAAGACTTGAAGTGTCAGGAAGAATCTAAACAACCAACTTAAGGGAAGGAATATCACACTCAACAGGAAATATGGATTCCAAACCATAAACCAGTTGGAAATAAGTGAACTCAGTTGCAGTCTTAACAGACATCCGGTATGCCCAAAGTGCAGGATACAACATGACATGGAAATTGGACCTAGTTTTATTGATTTCCCATTGAAGGATAACCTTTAAGGACTTTTTCATGACTTCAACCCACCCATTGGCCTGAGGATAATTAGAGATGAATTCTCCTACTAGAAACCCAATTTAAGAGCCAATTCAACCATCATGGTGTTCAGAAAATGACTACCATGGTCAGTGACAATCTCTTTGGGAATAAAGAATAGAGAAATGACTTGGTTGAATAGAAATAGGGCTGTTGTTTCACCATCGTTCATGAAAGTAGGCATAGCCTCGGCCCACTTTGCAAAGTAGTACACTACTACAATAATGTACTTGTGACCCTTCGCCAAAGGCAGGTTACATGTAGTAAAATCAATACCCCACTTAGTGAATGGAATGACAATGACAAAAAGAAAGAGTGGAGCTGGATGAGCACACATATTCTGATTGTAAACCTGACAAGGATGAAATTTTTTGACCACCTCAACACAATCTTTGAAAATCGAGGGCCTAACATATCTGGCATGGAAAATATTTTTGGTTGTAGCAAGCCCAGATAAAGGACCACCACAAGATCGACTGTGGCAATCCTTCAGCACAACCTAAGCTTCTTCGAGAGTTAAGCAATGTCTAAGGATCGAATCGACTCCGCGAAGATATAGAGTGTCACCGATAATAAGATAACTTTTTGCTAAGTGACACAACTTTTGACACTCATATTTCGAAAAATCTAAGGGAAAATTCGAAGTTTTGAGATAAACAATGAGATCTTCATACCAAGGATCTGGTGAAGAAATGAGGAAATCATGTTTATCAGGGAACGAATCCTCATAAATAATTTCATCTCCACAAGGCAACTCTGAGATCAACTCCGTAAATACTAAATATTTCTTGGATTTGGCAAAAAAAAATTTGAGATCGAACTCTTGCAAAATAAAAATCCATCTATTTTATTTTCCCCCAATCACTCGCCTACTGAGAACAAACTGAAACAGATTTACTGCTACCAAAACATAATTTTTGTGAAGGAGAATGTAGTTCCTGATTCATTGGACAATATGGGCAACTACCAAAGCTAACTTCTCAATGGGAGAATACCACAGTTCAAGACCTACCAAGCCTTGACTTAGGTAATAAATAACATGGTCACAAAGAGCATCATCCTCCTGAACGAGAACCATACCTACAGTAGATTCTACCACAACAAGATAAAAAAGGAAGTCTCTGCTATAATCAGGTGGACTCAATAATAGATAGGAGGTAAATGTATTTTTCAAAGAATCGAATGAGCACTGAGCAAAGTCATCCCACAAGAATGTAATTCCCTTCTTCAACAATCTCATAAATCCTTTTGTCACCTCGGTATAATTAACAATAGATATCCTTAAGAAATTTGATTTTCCTTGAAGACTTTGAAGTTGATGAATAGAAGAAGAGGGAGAAAACTGGAGTCTTTCCTCAACCTTGAAGGGATATACCCGAATCCCTTCAGTAGACATGATGAATACCAACAATTGACTGAATGTGACAGCAAAGACACAATTATTAAGGTTCAACCAAATTTTATAATCACAACATTGTTCAAAAGCTTATTGAAGATGATAGGGATGATCAATTCTCTTTCGATAGTGAGCAACTAAATCATCCAAATAAGCTTCGATGATATGCTTGATGTCATGGAAATAATAATATGTGACCCGCTGAAAGGTAGCTCCAACATTTTTAAGACCAAAAGGTATATTTTTGTATGCAAATGTACCCCAGGGGAAAATAAAAGTAGTATTGTGTTGATCTTCAGAACAAATGGTAATCTGATTATATCCCGAGAAACCGTCCATGAAGGAGAAAATATCATTCTTCGCACACTCATCAATAATATAATCAATAAATGGTGTGGGGTAATTATCCTTCGGACATGCCTTATCAAATCCATGAAATAAATTCAGACCCGGATCGTTCCTTGTTTCTTGTCCACATGCCCTGAATTCAAAACCCAGTTAGTTATAGGAACAGGGTATATGAAACCCACCTTGAGTAGCTTCTCAACCTCGGACTTGATAGCTACGACTTTCCTAGGGTTGATCAAACAAATATTCTTCTATATAGGCTTAGCATTCTTGTAAGTCTTGATCTCATGCTGGAAAATAGATGGATCAATTCAAGGCATTTCCTCATAATACCAAGCGAACACATCACAAAAATATCTAAAGAGACTGGTATAAGTCTGAATCTCTTCAGGGGAACATTCAGCTCTGATGAAGACATTCTCAATAACGTTTGGATCCCTCTAAATTTTCATTGGGATAGTCTCATAAATGACGGTCATGTTCCCTTCAACAAAAACCTATGATGGAGCTAAAGGGTTCAAGATTGGGTGAACATGACCAGAATAAATAGGGCTAGACAATCTCGATTCAACTTCTCGCAAATATGGTAGAAAATAGGACCAATGATGAAAATCACCCCATGGTCTTTACACACCAGTCATTTCTTCAAGGATATCCTCTTCAATATGGAAGAACAATATAAAGGAAATCTTGAGAAGAAGATGAACTAAGTGTCCAAGCCGAAGCCACATCTTCATCCCACTCCTTCGGTGAAAGAGAAACTGGAACAAAATCTACAGAGTCAACAATAGATTGATAGTTAATATATGTAGAAGACATAGGGAATTCCATTCCACCCACTTGAACATCCTTTAATGTGGAAGTAGGAGAAGGTAAGGTCCAAGGATCAGAAAAATAATGAGTTTGAAAGAACTCTCTTCGAGTAGGAACCCTGGAGGATGATATAGGATTTATATGAACAGAATGAGGTAGAAGATCAAAGGTACCCATCAATGAGGTATACATTCCAACCCCCAAATTCTCCACAGGTTGTTTGGCATCATTCACCAAGGGAACAGTCGATTTAGAGGATGCATTTGAATCTATTGGAGAATAGTCCATTTGATCGATATTGACAATCCTCCCTTCATGGGGAAAACACAAGATTTGAAATAACGATGAAGCAATAACATACATTTCATAAATCCAATTCCACCCTAATAGAATATTGTAGTCCAAATTGGCATCAACTATCTCAATCTCAATATTGAATACTTTACCCTGAACATAGATGGGAAAAGCCGGAACAATGCCATGTGACCTGTGAGAATGACCATCAAATGCAGTGATAATATTAGGCGAAGGCACAATTGAAGGGGACCCAATATCTTTCCAATATGATATAGACATGACACATGTGGAATCGTACTCATCGACTACTGTTTAAAAAATATGGATCCTTCTATATGTAGAATTAATCTGAAAATCCATGTGATGAGGAAGTCTCTTCTTAAGATTTGACATATCGAATGTGATCATAAGAGGGATATTTGGATCCACTACCCCCATCCCAGTAAGAAATGCACTCCTTTGTGCTGGGCACGACTAGAGTACCTCTAACACAGATATAGCACAAGGACCCTGAGCCAGATATTCTATATTGGAGTAGTTGTGGGTTGCCTTGGCATTAGGGTTGATTGTCGTATTCTTAGTAGAACCTTTCTGAATTAGAGGTATAGGCTCGACTGCAGGCCTCTCTATATGGATTGGCTCAGAATTAATAGGTGTACCCTTGGCTTTTGAATACTTAGCTTCACCATAATCATAAAATCTTGTAGCGATATCAACGTGAGCAATCATCATATATACATTTAGGAAATTTCCCATTCTTGCTTGCCCCCAGTAGGAGCTCCAGTATTAGTATTCGCACTAGTAAGCAACTTCTTCCCTTGAGGAAAAGGGTTTTTCAGGACAGCCCAAGGACTAGAGGAACCTTACTGAGCAAACAAGCGTTGAGAATCCTGAATTTTATAGTAAATATGAGTAAGATGGTCTATGCTGCATAAATTGCGTGGAAAATTAACATTATCATCGGATCTATTCACCTTACCCTTCCTTTTATCACAAAATTGCTTCTGATAGGCTGCTAATCAGGAAATATCATGCAATTGTTTCAAACCAATATTTTGACTAAGGCTTAGCCTCCTTAATCTGAGAGGGCTCTCTCAAGGGTTAATGATACAGAATAAATATATAGATGGCTAATTCTATTTAGGAAATAAACTGGTTATGATGAATGTATGTTGAAAATAATATCAGCATGTAGACAATGGGCTTATGTAGTCAAAAATTTCAATGATTCAGTAAATTTACTTGACATGAAAGTTGAGGCATGTCAAAAATTTTAGTAATAGGACATACGCACATGAAACATGAAAATACATAGTCAATTCACTTATAAAGGAAATCAGAGCATCACATGGATGAATTCTAAGTAATATAAATGAAAACCACTGTAAGTGAGATACATAAAAGGTATAGATAGAATAGGTAAGCACTAAAACTCCTTTATAATCTCAAGTTGGTCAAGTAACAAATCTCTGTATTGCTGAAACAGTCAATTTACAATAAGCTGCAATTTTGCCAAAAATTTCCAACCCTGGAAAAATTCGACCCAATGACCTTTAATAGAGTTTTTTCATCATGATATGATCTGCCTCCAGGCTCGATACACCAAATTTTTTCATAATGACACCTTGCATAACCATAAAACATCAACTTTATGACAAATAGACACCTATCCTACTTGACACTCCTATTTCAACTAGGACTCAATCTACTCATTATTATCTTTAACAACATTATATACTAAAAGAAATGACATCTTTGACAAGTATGTTGTCACATGGTCGAATTTAGATGATGGGATTCATCACTTTATGACCACTTAATTGACCTACTCAAAACTAGGAAACAAGACCATGTTTTTTAGGAAAATGGTCTCCTTCTTCTTCAAATATTTTGGTTGTCATTTAATATTGAATTCGTGGTCCTTGAGTGTTGAATAATTGCTTGACATGATATTTAACTCTTTCATAACCTCCAGATGTCCAAAAACTACTCTAAAACCTACTTAAAAGGCTGAAATACAGTGCGCTACGAAAGTAAGGCAGTTTCGTAGCGCACTTTCATAGCGCTGCAAAACATACCTTTAACCTAAAAAATTTTGACTCTTTCCTTTTGCATAAGGTTCATCATCATCAAACACATCCATCATATCAATTTAATCTCTTAATAACCTCCAAAACTAGTCAAAAAGTCAAAAGAGCAGCTATAGTAGTTTCGTAGCGCTTTGCTGCCCTTCAAGCCCAGAGGCGCTATGAAACTGCTGAAAAGTGCTGAAAATGCATATTCTTGTAAAATTTTGAAAAATGAAACCCGTAAGTGCCAAATTTTTCTATCTAACATGTCCTCAGCCTCCATCAACCATAAACCAACTCACCTTATGCTCCTTGAGGCATTTCTTCCAAATTTACAATTGGTTGGGCTATTGATTCTTCAATCACTGTCATTTTAAGCCCTGTTTTCTCTAATTATTCATGTATAAGTTCAAGTTTCTCTTGAAGGTCCTTTACCTAGTCTTTAAGTCTTCCATTGGTGGCTTTCAGATGAGTGTTCACTTTTCTGACATGCTTGGCTTGTATCCTTGCTAGAATTGGCCACTTGATAAGTTGTTGTGTATTGTCTAAAGTTTTAGAAACAGTGTCAACCTGTTCTTCCCAAACTACCTTCATCTTTTCAAATTGAGTTTTCTCAACACTGTGTTTCCTAGCTTCTTTTTTCATAACAAAATTTTCCCGATTGGCCAATTTCAATTTATCTTCAAGGAGCTGCAACTCTATTTTTTATATCACCTTCTCTTTTCCCTTTTTTGATTTGCTGACTGTATCATTTACTGTGGGTGATGAGAGGTCAATAATATCTTGAGGTAGTTGAGATGTCTCAGTAGGTATTTGAACTTCTTTTTTGCTTTCTATTAATTTCCTAGCATGCCTTGTCATAGGATTTCTTTCTTGGAACATGAAACCTGCATTTTCTCCCTCAAAATCTAATTTCTTTGTAGATTTGGCCTTCTTTAACTTCTGCCAACCTTCCTATATGAATTCAGCTTGGACAACAAGTGTTTACTCTATGTCAATGGCATTTAAAATATCCTCTAGATTCCCCTTAGCTTCTACTCTGTCTTCTACAGCCACTGTCTTCTCTTCCAAAACCACTGTTTGGCTTCTAGTCATTCTTTTCATCCCTTGTTTGCTAACAGTTTGTTTCTTTTTTTCAGGTTTGACCACCTTTGATTTATGTTTTTCAAGAGAGGTATTTGGTGTGTCAAGACTCTGCATTTTCTTTGGATCCTTCATAGTTTTCTTACTTGGTTTTTCTCTTACAGGTTCATTTGGTTTTGTAACAAATTGTTGGCTCTGTTCTGCTGCTAGTGGTGATGGAATTTTCTTAGGTTTTGGACTTTTTGAAGGAGTTAGAGCATCCAACTCAAAACCACTAACAAATAAGAATGAGGACCAATCTCTACCTAACCTTTGAATTTCATCTAAAACCAATAATTTCATTAAGGCATGATGAAATAATGATGTCTCACTCCCCTTAGACTTTGCTTGGACCTTGTCAGCCATTTTTGATAGACTTCTATGTAGATAGAAAGGTAAGTCAAGGGAAATATTACCAGTGAAGTGGAGAAGTAATTTGAAATGGTATGAGTGACGTTGTGATATCTACCTTCACAGGTAAAGTACTTTTGGATGATGAGCAACAATTTTGAATAGTTGTCTTTAATGAAGCTTCTTTGAACAACATTGGTGAGATCAATCTCAGTGTGGTCATGCTTCATGAAGTCTTTGAACTACTGCATGTTAAACTTGAAACCTTTGAACTAGGTTTCTTGACCTCTTGGAAATTATGTAACAATAATAACCTATGGTGCAATGGAAAAATTTAGCATTCCCACGTTAATGGCTGTTCCACTGAAATTCAAAGAAAACTCCTTCGATACCTGTGTGTGATAGCCCTGCAATTTCTCATAAATTTTTAGGAAACCTACACTTCTGAAGGCTTCCATTACTGCTGGATATTCATTGATCACTTTCATATCTTCAGGTTCATATCTCAGACATTGTCCACCCTTGTGTATTTTTATTTTCTCTGCCATAGTTTCTCAAAGAATTGCTCAACCTCACTTGATTATTTTCAACCTCGCTTGATGAATTTGTAGGCTCTCTTGATAATGTTCAAAGTAAACCTTGGAAGAACTAGCCACAAGTTTGGATTAGTACAATAACTCTCCAGAGCTCAGATATTATGCAAGGAGGAATGAGAAATGAGAATGACTAAATTAGGAAAGGTTTTGAAGTTTAAATGTCTTCTCATGACTCAGTGAGGAGTTATACATTACCTAAAAAGATCATGATGACTACAGGCCTGGGCATGTACCTTGATTTCATCACTCCATGACTTGAAAAGCATCTAACTTACCCTTTTCCAACGTTTTCTGACACCTAACAGCTTGAATGACAAGACAGACAGGAAACAATGCTTTTGTAACGCCTCTAGTGTTAATTTGACTATTTTCCATATGAAACTATCAGTAGTTTCGTATCAAAAAGTGACTTTTTACAGTGCACTGCACTACAAAACTGTGGTTTGTTAGCTAATTTGGCACTTTTGGTACAAAATCTTTGGAAAGTGAAATGAATCAGAAAATGATGAATGATGTGACATGAAAGAGTTTGAATATGAGTGGGTTTAGACCTTAGGGTAAAATTAAACCATAAAAAATTAATATTTCCCTTAATCAAACTTAAAAATGAATCCTATAACCCTATTTTGACCCATCAACCTATTTAACCTCTTCAAAATGATGTTTGAATTTTTTGAGTGATGACACTTCCCATCCTTATATTTCTTCTTATTATTCCATCCCTTCTTCTTCCCATCGGATTGTAGATTTCCTTTGGGGTTAGCATCTTTAACATCATCAATAGTTAAGGGTTGGAAGGGGTAGACACTTATGACGTAGACAGAATAGAAGGACTAGATTGTAAAGACAACTACTGCAATTGATTCAAAAGGTTAGTCGTGCCACTATCGATTGAATCGACAAGCCCGTAAGCATAAGGACATGGATTCGATTTGGATAAATATACTTTGGAACAAGGAGCATCTGGAAAAATATTATTTAAGACCCAATACTGAGAATAGATCAGTTCTAACTGTTGGGCCCTAAAGATAGCCTTTTCCTCAGAGAATACTACAGAAATGGATACATCCTTTTAGATTTCTAGCTGTAAGGATTTAAGAAGCCATTAGAGGAGGAATTCATTAGGAATTTGGGCTTTGATGAGCCTATTCCTTCTCCTCCATTCCTAAATATGATAAGAAACGTGTGTTGCCTTATACTGCTAGAAATTGGCGAGGATATCAGTCCCAACATCATAACAAACATGCAACAAGAAATGGTTCAGAAACATAGTAGCCAACTCGCCAAACATATAAAAACCACCCCCTGTAAGCTCAATGCACCATTTGTCAGCATTTCCATTTAGGGTGCACTAAAATAGTCTCAACCTAATTGAATCATCGATGAGGGTGTTCGAGGAGCACCATAAATGGAAAGTGGTAACATGGTCATATGGATCCTCACCAATATTCCCTTCAAATTTTGGAATATCTGAGGGTGTTTTGGTAGGGTCTGGAGGCCAGTCCATGCTATATCAAATTGGATCATTCATAAATTTTGATAAATCTGAAAAATTCAAGGTTGTCAGGAATGGTAAGCACGAAGGAGCTTCAGAATTCCATCCACCAACAAAAGGATTCCAAACATTGGGAAAATAATAACCTAGATTTTTTGAGGCACCAGGTTTGCATAACACAAAAAGTTGAGCCATAACATAAAACTTGTGGCCCAGAAGCATTCAGAGTAGGACCCACTCTCATCGTAGGATTACTATAAACAGGGATATTTCCCCCAATAGAAATGTTAAATGAAGATGAAACCCCTTAGTAAGGGTTCCAAGCATTGGCGAATGGAGAGAAACCCTGAGAAGCACCTACAGAGGAGAAAGGTAAATTCCCTTGTTGACGATAGAAAAAAGGATTCCCAGTTCCCAACCTTGTAAAAGCATGGTTCCAACCTTGAAAAGAATTAGATCTTTGGCCTTCGAGAAAATTATTGAAACATTGACCTTGAGCAGAGAAAGGAAAATATCCTAAGGAAGGGCTCAAATGAGGGATATGACCACTTCCGAAGGGGAAACCCTGAAATGAAGCTGAACCACTAGCCATAGAAGACATGGGTGTGGAGATAGCAGAAGAAGCAGTGAAGGAAGCATAAGGAATTGCACTAGATGGCATTCTAAAAGAAAGGGGAAGCAAATTCTTGGGTTCCCCCACTCATAGATGGAATGGAGGTAGAGGAAAAATATGTGGCATTGGGAGTGATAGTCGAAATAGCAATGGTACCTCCTCCTTCAAACAAAAGAGGAGTATGAACACTCGAAGTGATAATAGTCGAAGTTGTGTTCCCAACTATGGTCATCGAAAGAAAGGAAAAATAATAGGGGCTAGCTAGTCTTTGAGACGGAGGCCCAACGTACAAAATAATGTATGGAAAATTAGTAGGAAGAGGAGAGGAAGGAGTTTGTAGAGGTTCAGGAATATCTTCTAGCTCAACTTCTTCTGCCGGAAAAGGACTCAAGAGATGAGTGGATTACTCCTATCTATATCACCACTAGCACTAGGACCACCCACAGAAACAATAGCCTTAAGTGGAGGATCACTCTCTCATGTGTTTGCAACTACTGGATGAAAATCACCAACACAATTTCTCTTATGCCTTCTTGAAGAAGGCTCGGAACTCAAAGGAGGAAGCCCATGAAGCCTCCTCGATCGACAAACAAATTGTTCAACCACTTTTAATAATTATGAGATTTTAAGCTATAGTCAAAATATTATGAAGCTATGGAAATATAGGAGCAAAGAGAACTCTCTACAAAAATGTTCCTAAGATACAAAAATCAAGCAGCCTTCAGGTATTTTCGCTCTGGGTTATTAGGACCGGACACCAAAATACAAGAAAGAGAATAAGAGTACCTTCCAAGAATAGTCTGGGGTAATTATGCCCCAGACCTACTAGAGAAGGTAACAAAAATAGTTATGCTGACCTCCTAACAAAATCCTTTGCCAGGGAAAGTACCCGAGCTTCGCAAGGGCACCCTCAAGAAGTACTAATGAGAGTGATGCAATGTCTGCCTCAGGTACCACGGGTATTCCCCCCTCGTAGTCACCTGTGTGATACCTAGGAATAGAAAATATGGACACCAGTTCGTATCGGTAGCTGAGAAGAACGGTATTAGGTTAGGATCTAGCAAATCGGAGAGGGGGTATCTCTCTTCTTTTCCTTCACTAGCCCTCGTGATTAACTCTTTGGAGGTAGAGCTTTCTCGGTCCACTTAACAAGGTTTGATTTCACTCATTAACCAACTTCTACGATTGAAATTTTGAGTGGTCTTGGAGAGTTAAATCTCCACTCACCTATTCCAACGCCCTATGACCTAGACTAGCTGGTGTATATTAATGACAACTCAAAAAATTCTAGTTCATTTTCGATTAAGTTCTTGATTTTAATGGTTGTTATTTTTAAGTCAAGGGTAGATGGAGAATGCAACTTATGATTTTTTTAACGCAAAAGAGAAATCAATAAAAACATGCTAAATGAATATGAAACTTTTTCTTTGATGAAAAATATTTCCACTTGGGTTCTACGAACCAACTAAAAAGCAATAAATTTTTCTTTTCTTTTTCAATATCAAGCTCACACACTAAAAAACTATCAAAAAGACTACAATTTTTACCGGTGCAACTAATGCAAAAACTACCAATGCAAAGGCAAATTCTAGGAATACTCACAAAGGGAAGCAAATGAGTTTTTCAATAAGATGGTTCGATCACTTTGAAACAAAGCAGAGACAAGCCCAAACAAGAACTTCTTTGCACAAAAAATGCCAAAATACCTTGATACAAAATAGACAAGCCCACTACAAAGCTTCTCTCAAAACCAAGCAACTGGACCAAAATGAGAAACTACCAAATTTCTCAACGGAGATGAAAACCATGAAATGGAAACCAAAAGAAAAAGAAATAGAAAACTCAATTTTTTTTAGCCTTTAAAGTTTTAAGGAGAAAACAAAAATTCTTTGAGAAAAGCACAAAACCACCGAAGGCCACAAATCAACAAAATGAGCCAATAGGCAACTTCAAATTCCTTAAGTCAATTGTGTCACTTTCATGATGAGACTCAATAAGTGGAATGAAACAATTAAATAAAGAAAAAATACTTGAAAAAATAGCCTAAAACTTCCAGCAAACAAAAACTTCAAGAAATCAGGAAAGACAACTTCAAGGTTCGCTAGAAAAGCTGATCTCAATAAACAAGAAAAACAAGAAAGCCAACAAGATAAAAACCAAAAAGTAAATCACTAGACAATCCAATCACGATCAAACCGACGTAGACTCACTGTTCTGAAATGTTAGAACAACCAAGAACCTCAGAAAGAAGTCCCGGTGCAACAACCACAACTAAAACTTCACCAAGTAAGAAAAAACCCTAGGTTGACTAATTTTTCAAGCAAGAAAGAGAGAAACTTACACACAACAAGGAGAAACACTATATAGACATACAAGAGGTTCTACAGGAGTGACCACAAGCAGGCAGGAAAGGCTTATAGGATCTCAAAAATCAAATTTTCAAATTTAACTAGCCATACACGAATCCACAGTGTGCAACCTGCATGTATACGTGTCTGTGTCATAAGCAAATCGTGTATACATGGGTTCCTTTGGAAAAAAATAGATGTATACGCGATTGTGTATACAAAAATTAGCATATAGAAATGACAACAAAGAAAAAAAAATATCCAAGCCTGATCCAAAAGATCGGGGTTTCTACTTGCATAGAAAAAGAACCAACAAGATTGGGAAAGTGATCAGATCAGTCAAGGAAGCCAAAATCTAGAGAAAACAACCTGAACTAGGAATTACATGGATGTAATCTCGATTGGAGTCGACAATTCTGTTATGGGGAAAACTACCCTAAGGTTTGGGTTGAGGGACCTAACTGTAATGTTCCTAAATTTGCACATAGCAATTTGGAACATTAGATTTTGCTACTTTCACCTAGGAGAGGAATAAATGGGTAAGGGAGCCCATGAAAAATATATGAATAATTTCCACCATAATAAGGAAGGGGATCACTTCAGGAGCTGAACTTTACACTTGCAAGTGTGAACAGAGGCAAAAGAGATGAGGACATAGTCAAGTTTGACTAAGTCAGCATGCATTCTTGAGGAGGAAGAGATCACCTAAGTAAACCAGTTCAATGTGAAAAAGGATCAGCCTAAGACACACATATGTAAACTAGATTGGAGGTGGATTAGTTGACCAAGTCAACAACACAGCCACAAGAGGAGGGAAGCAAGCTAGGGAAGCATAGTTTTGAAAGAGGAAGCTTCATGAAGAAGCCACCTCAACATTGTGTGGGGTCCAGAGTGAGGAGGCTCACCAAAGATAAAAGGAAGGCATAGCATCAAAGGGAAATCATTCATGTATTCATCTTTCTTGGTCTGGAGACCAATTGCATACTTCAACTTTTTAGCTGGAGTTGTTGCACTGCTTAGTGCAAGGGATTCCTGTGTAGGAATTCCAACCTCTCTTTGGATTAGCTTGTTTAAGGGATCAAGAGAGAAGGATTTGAGCTTCATTTCAGTATTTGGCTTTGGTCCATTCATCCAAATTCAGCCATAGCACATTCCCCTTCATAAAACTGTGTCCTTTATGCAGCAGCAACAACAACACAACTACACCCTTTGATTTAATGCAAATCTTTGAGGAGGAGGTGCTCATTTCCCTCCGGGAGTTTTGTTAGAGAAGCCATTGGCCATGTTTTTGTAGTATTCAGCTCTTTCATGTCATACTCATCCATGTATAGTACAGAAATGAAATAACTGCATTATTTCTGCAGTGCTGTTGTTTTTCATGCATTTTGCCGGAATCCTTTGTCGGCTATCTTGTTTTGCTTTATGAGAGGGTAAACCTCCATTTCTCTATTTTTTGGTTAATATAAATCTCATATCAGATTTATTCCATCATTTTTTTAGAAACCCTCATTAGAATAACGCATTCCTTGTTTCAGTCATTGCTACATGAGCTAGACTATGGGGTTTTGGGCCTATTTTAGCTGTATCAACTTGGGAGATCTATTTATATCAGATAGAGTGATTTATTTCACCTATAATTATGCATACAAGTTTTATATCATGTCTTCTAAGGGATCCAAGTCCCATTTCTCACTTTTATAGCGTTATTTTCTGAATACAACACTTTTATGCCCTGTATTGCTGCATTTCCCCACCCAGGAAGGAGAATATAGGCCTAAATATTGCTGAGGTTATTTCATCTGCTAGGTTGACATTATTTTACATCTATTGAGATTCTCTTCATTTCCATGCTCATGGTTTGCTGAAGCTCCACATTGGTAATAACTCAAATTATTCCTAATAGTGTAGTTGTTCCCATTTTGGGATATACAATGGTATCAAAGTTGCCATATTGGCTCAGCCTGTGGATTTTAGATCCAATTAGAAGATAAGAAGGGGAGGAGAAAAAAACTATGGATAGGATGAGCTTACTCTCATCCATTTTCAGATCCAAGAAGAAAGAAGAAGAGAAATGCACTGAAACTCCAAAAGGGTTTCAAGGAGGAGAGATTTGCAGAGAAACCTCTAGTGGGTTTCAAAAAGTAGAAGAAGATGCATGCACTTCATGTTCCTATAGAGGAAGGGAAGAGCAAAGAGACCACTTAGAGCATGAAATATTGAGTGGGTATTTGGCAGAATACAAGTGCCAACCTAGGGCTTCCAAAGAGACCCTAGATTTTCCTCAGTTTGTTCAACTGAGAGAAGAAAGAAGAGCTCACAGAAAAGGAGAAATCGAAGGCAATAGGTTCCTATTGTCTACATTTGATGGGTCAACTACATCTAGATCTTGGGCAAGAAAGCTTGAGGCATTCTTCCTACTTCATCTATTGGTAGAGAAGGAGGCAGTAGAAGTTGCAGCACTGTACCTGAAGGGTGAAGCCAATGCTTGGTGGTGCAATCACTTAAGCCACACAAGAGTGACTTATTTTTATGAGTTCACTCAATATCTGATCATAAATTTTGATAGAGAGAGATTAGAGGAGAGAAGGCCCACACCACCATGGGAGGAGACAAGTAATAGCATTGTCAAAGCCTTGGGAGAGTAGCCTCTACATCAGCAGTTGGGGTAGCCATTACATTGGAGGAAGGAGCCTTTGCAGCTCTACAAGAAGTTCCCACATCTCACCAAGTTATGGGAAGATTTCCATTTTTTATTATTACAACAAATCTTTCTAAGAATGGTGGAAATATGTCCTTATATGGCCCAGGATTAAACATTGTTGCCATGGAAGAGCAGCAAGATTTCACTGCACTGTGCAAGCTTGAATGGTTCAAGGAACAAATGAACCATCATTCTCATAGACCCATGTTGAGTTGCAGACAATCCTTGAGGCTGAGATGTGATCTTTTGGAGAGAATCATGAACCTGGAGGGTGGAGTGAACCTTGCTCCAAACAAATTCATGCAGAATCGAATGTTCATATGGGAGTTAAGACATGAGATGGCCAAAACACCCTAGAGGAGGGTTACAACGTTGTCAAGAGGTAACAGCAAGGAGGCTTTGCCTTCAGCCCACTTGGATCCTTATGGGATCAATATGATCATCGGTGAGAGATATTCTCTAGAAGGTCTCCAAGGAAATGAAATTTAGCATCCCAGGGAGTGAAAGGAGGAAATTCTGATATGGGAGGGTGGTAGTCTCTTTTGGAGGAGTGCCAAGATGGAGAATGATAGAAGGCATCCATCGGTGGATAAGTGGATATGGACATAGAGAAATAAGTTGGAAAGTTACTTGCAACTCTATGATATTGGGCAGTAGGAGGCAAAATTATGTTGGCGAGTTTGGCCATCATGAGACATATCCTTCTTCCAAAGGTATGAGAGAGGAGAGTACTTGGCAGGGTACTTGCATCATATGGCAAGGAGTGGGAAAACATTATGATGATATGATATTTTCACCACATGGGCTATATGATGGAGGTATGATGAGGTAGCAAAGAAATTTGTTGCCTTGGAGGATTGAGAGAGGGAAAGAACAAAGTTTCTCTCACATTTTTCATGATGTTGCAATAGGAGGAGATGGAAACATTATGAGAGGGGTCTTTGACATTGAACATGTCAAATATTGGATTTATGAGTTGGCAAGAGCCTATTTGCATAGGCCAATAGCACTGTCACTTTAGAGCATGAGCTTGTTGATGAGGTGTTCCTAGGATCACTTCACATCTGATGCACTTGGTGAGCATAGAGGAGGTGAGATTGGTAGAATGGTGGATGGAATCATTGGATATTATGATGTGTTCTCCTTGACTTGGATTTACAAACATAAGAAGGACTATTTTCATGCAGGATGTGGTTCATTCCTCTTCATATGTGTATACCACGCCACTAGGAAGGATTCATATATGGATCTTGTCACCATCTTGCTTCCATCACTTGGTAAGAAATCCGTTTTTGCACTTATTGATTGTTCAACACTATACTTGTATACTCTTACCATTTCATTGCAGTGCATTGCTCTCAAAAGGGGAAAGTTTCTCTTTAGGCTCCATGGAACAATTTTGGCTAGCTATTATGATGGAAACAACCATCTACTTTATTACATGGGGCAAGTGTTTGGTTACTCCTTGTATTCAATTGATGCACTCAGCCATTTAATACTTGTTGGTAGATGTGGTGACTTACACAACTAGACATCTATCAAGAGACAACTTGCCATGTCATTATCTGAAGCTGTAGTGGGGAAGACTGCGATGTGACCACTTGGGAGACTATTGGTACCTTCCAACACCATATTAAGCCTTCAGTATTTCTCTCAATATGATGTTGATCATGATCCTTCTTGCTAATATTATTCTTACCTATATGAGGAGCATGGTTGGAGGAGGGACACATGGAGTGGATGTGTTCTTGGGGAGAAGCATCCTGATAGTTTATGCATTGCATGCTCTAAGGGGAGCATGAGAAGGGACATGGCCTCTACAGCAAAATATTTTTTTCTTTATGAGGAGGGCCATGATATGGATGGGATACAATATGGAGGTGAGTTCTTGTCCATCATGTATGAGATGGTTTGGGCCAGCTTAATTCATAGCATGGGGAGAGGGACCTATGGAGGTCTAGCTTCCTTCTTGCCATTTGAGGGCAACACTATTTCAGCCCAAGATCAGAAAATCCTCTACACTTGTCTTAAGTGGAGAGGAAGACAACGTGGGGTAGGCTACTATGTCTACCATGACCAAAATTTCAGCCCACCTACTTTGCCAGAGCTTCAGGTGGAGGATGACTTGCATTAGTTATCGTTTTGGAGGGTGGCTCATTTTGCTTGGTTGATAGCTTGGGGAGGAGAGATTCAAATGTGGATGATGAATCCCAATATATATCAGCCCTCGTGCTTCAAGAGGTTCTTCAAACAGCCCATTGTTGCTCCCATGGATGTTTCATTGTCACATCATGTTAGCTATTTGGGATGTTCTCTAATAGATGGCTTGCACACTTGGGAGGAGCAACTTGGAGACATATTGATGATAAAACACCTTAATCCTTAGATGATTTCATCATATGAGGTTGCTACATGGGAGGAGAGGATACTCTTCAATCTTATCCTTGCAGTTGCTTGAGGAACTGTAATGTTCCTAAATTTGCACATAGCAATTTGGAACATTATATTTTGATACTTTCACCTAGGAGAGGAATAAATGGGTAAGGGGGCCCATGAAAAATAAAATATGATAAATTTCCACCTTAATAAGGAAGGGGATCACTTCAGGAGCTGAAATTTACACTTGCAAGTGTGAATAGAGGCAAAAGAGATGAGGACATAGTCAAGTTTGACTAAGTCAACATGCATTCTTGAGGAGGAAGAGATAACCTAAGTAAACCAGTTCAATGTGAACAAGGATCAGCCTAAGACAAACATATGTAAACTACATTAAATATAATTAGTGTGAAAGAGGCATTGGAGGTGGATTAGTTGACCAAGTCAACAACGCAGCCACAAGA
Source organism: Pinus albicaulis (assembly GCA_034641835.2). Classification (NCBI taxonomy): domain Eukaryota; kingdom Viridiplantae; phylum Streptophyta; class Pinopsida; order Pinales; family Pinaceae; genus Pinus; species Pinus albicaulis. The sequence continues at coordinate 865,918,305 of CM076584.1, read as the reverse complement.
AGAGGGAAGCAAGCTAGGGCAGCACAGTTTTGAAAGAGGAAGCTTCATGAAGAAGTCACCTCAAAATTGTGTGGGGTCCGGGGTGAAGAGGCTCACCAAAGATAAAAGGAAGGCATAGCATGAAAGGGAAATCATTCATGTATTCAGATTTCTTGGTCTGGAGACCAATTGCATACTTCAACTATTTAGCTGGAGTTGCTGCACTGCTTAGTGCAAGGGAATCCTGTGCAGGAATTTCATCCTGTCTTTGGATCAGCTTTCTTAAGGGATCAAGAGAGAAGGATTTGAGCTTCATTTCAGTATTTGGCTTGGGTTCATTCATCCAAATTCAGCCACAACACAGTCTCCTTTAGAAAATTGCGTCCTTTATGCAGCAGCAGTAGCAACACAGCTGCACCCTTTGATTTAATGCAAATCTTTGAGGAGGAGGTGCTCATTTCCCTCCACCAGTTTTGTTAGAGAGACCATTGGCCATGTTTTTGTATTATTCAGCTCTTTCATGTAATACTTAGCCATGCATAGTACAGAGAGGAAGTAACTGTGTTCTTTCTGCAGTGCTGTTGTTTTTCATGCATTTTGCTGAAATCCTTTGCCTGCTATCTTGTTTTGCTATATAAGAGGGTAAACCTCCATTTATATGTTGTTTGGTTAATATATATCTCATATCAGATTTTTTCCATCATTTTTTTAGAAACCGTCATTAGAATAACACATTCCTTGTTTCAGTAGTTGCTGCATGAGCTAGACTATGGGGTTTTGGGCCTATTTTAGTTGTATCGACTTGGGAGATCTGTTTATATGAGCTAGAGTGATTTATTGCACCTCTAATTCTTCATAAAAGTTGTATATAATGTATTCTAAGGGATAAAATTCCCATTTCTCACTCGTATAGCGTTATTTTCTGAATACAACACTTGTATACCCTGTATTGTTTCATTTTCCCACCCAGGAAGGATAATATAGGCCTAAATCTTGCTCAGGTTCTTTCATCTGCTAGGTTGAAATTATTTTACATCTATTGAGATGCAATTCATTTCCATGCTCATGGTTTGCTGAACCTCCACATTGGTAATAACTCAAATTATTCCCAATAGTGTAGTTTTTCCCATTTTGGGATATTACACTAAGAGAGCAAAAGGCATACTATCACAAGAAGAAATCAAATTACAAGTCCTAATGCTTAAACTAGTAAACTAGGAATAGGTGAGCTTACCCGTATGTCCTACGTTTGAGGTCATTACCTTGTGTTTCAAAACCTGCAATTGAATCAAGACAAAGCACAAAGACTAGTTGTACAACATATATATATCCTAAATGTCAATATGTTAGATCATATAAATTCATACAATAATAATGACATAATTATTACAAGATCATTAAAATGTATATGAAACATATAAGAGCATGACATTAGGAACAAGACAAAGCTTATTTTATTGATGTATGTAAAAAGAAAGTGGAGATATCACTAGAAATCAGCCACAGCTCCAAGTGAAACTATCCTCTGGATCTGTCCAACTCAAGCCTCAACAATGTTCTTACATAAAAGGTGCACAAAGGATGTCACATAAATGGGGTTGAACATCACAAGGAAACAAGGGTTTCATGAACCTAGGAAGTGCAGGAATAATTGATCTGGGCTATAATAGGCTATAGTATTAATAACATTCTCTCTCCTCCCTTAGGGCTTCCCAATGAGGTGCATTTATAGTTTCTCAATTCATTTTTTCATTTCGGAAACAGTTTGGCCACAGGTTGGTGCAGGTGGTCTTCAGGTAAAATCATGTCCAAGTATCACATATAGAAGGTGATAAATGATGCTATAAAATACATATGTAGATGCTTTGCATAAGAAAGAAAATAACTTGTCGTGAGGAAGGGCATTACCCAAGATTGTTTCATCCTGCTTTTTGTAACTGAATTTCCAATCAGTACGAGAAACTACAAATTGAGTACTAGTGGATTAAAACTATAATCCAAAGTAGGGGAAAGTTAACTATATGTACTAACGAATTATTATAGCGAGCTTGTTAATTCATGAGTACATACAACGAAAAAAAATGGTAGGGTAAAGCACATTTTCAGATTAAAAAAAATTAGAGCTTTATGTTTAAGCCTAACATTTGCAGCTTTATTTCTAAGAAAATTTTTGTAACTTGTGCATTGTCTTGATAAATAAAATTTAAAACTTTTGTTATGGACACGTGTAACACATGCAGACATCATTTTATTAAGTCACCAAATTTTTTTACAGATATGTGCCTGATCATTCTCGTATGGGACCTCTCATGAGGGGCCCGTCGTGTAACACATGTAGACAGAATTTTATTAAGTCACCAACAATGTTGAAGGATACATGCCTGGAAATCCTGGTATGGGACCCCAAATGAGGGGCACATCCTTGAAAATTCCATTATCAAAAGCACACCATGCGTCCACCCTAAATATTTGGCCTCTCACCTCTCTACCTTATTTAGTCCTATGTCTCCTGATATGTAGGAGTAAAATTATTTCCTTCAAAACAAAAAGAATAATTGGGATACCTTGAGGCATCAAAAATAAATGCTACCACCATGTACTGTAGGAGAGAATTGTGGCAGCATCAGATGATGAAAATTGACCTCCCAAGGTCAATACATAGGGATACATAGGTCTCAAGGCACTACGTTATGTATCAAAAATTTCTTTCTTAGTCTCGGTTCAACTCTAAGCATCTATGTTTCTAGGGTAATATCAAATTCCTTAATAAAAATTCAAATTATGCTAGAGTAGGTTGTTGAATATTTCATTTTTATCAATTTCAAATACTTTAGTTCACTCTAAATCTTGATATGGTGGTATTTTTTGAGTAGGGGTTGTTGACCTGCAGTTGTTCAATTTTGCTAGGTTTGACCTACTAAGATTATTTTTCAGTGAACAATATTTGGGATTTTTCCAGGAAATACAATTGTTTCGATACATCCTTTGTCTTCATTAGATATGATCCAATGACCATGAAACTTTATTGGCGAAAGGCCAATGAGAAGGAATTTTGAAAATTGGGTCAGTTGAATTAATAGGGTGAATTTGGCTAGTTTCCTTATTCATGATTTTCCATCTGTTTACATGTTTGGTTTGTATTCACACAATTGAACTTGAAATGAACAATCTTTTGTGTCTAGAAAAGGAAGGAGGCCCTTTTTCACGCACAACAAGGTCAATTGTGGGGTTATGCTCTCGCTCTTTCCTAAAAACATCACATGAAATTTTGTGATCATTATAAAGTGGTTCTTCTATAGTTATTTTGTCAACTATTATATTATAATTTCAAGATTGAAAGTTTTACATGTATTTGGGAGTTAGATACATTATTTGGTTTACTTCAAATTGACATATTGAGTCCATGTTGTTGGTTTCCATTTCCATACATGAATATTATATTTAGTTCTTAAATTATTATTTCCTTTTGATAAATGAGGAAGGAAAGAAAGATATGCAACAAAAAAATATTGAATGAACTAATGTATAAATAAGAAAACCAAATAAACTAGAATGATTGAAATTTAGAAAACTATAACTAATTGAAGATGTAATAAGGATTCACAGTAAATAGTTAAACAACACCATTTCTTATAGTTGTAGAGAGATTCAGAGTGCCTTTGTTCAAGTGTTGAAGGATTATCATTCCATTTCCATTACATACAATATCATGCATTATTACCCTTACAATCAATGACAATTCATATTTGTGTTTACCTTCTTTCTTGACTAATTGGAGTTTACTCCAATTTTTTTATTATTAGATTTTAGTCATGAAATTTATACCTTAAAACTAATATGCTTCTTGTATGTCCCTCACACCAATAATATTGAATGTACTACTATATTTCGGCCGAAATTTTGATGGAAAAATCATACAGAACGAATAAAATCAGAAAAAGTGTCAAAAGTTAAATGTATTTTTTTTTTTAAATCCTGATGGTCGTCAAATATTTGACATGAGTTATTTAAATGTCGAATATCCTATGGAAGGTATTTACCCATCGACTATTTGACATTTTTTTATTTTTTTATTTTTTTATAATCCCTATTATTGTCGAATATCCGACAAGATTTCTTTTACCATCGAATATCCAACATGTTATCCAATATGTAAATGTGTTGTCCAATATTCAACAAATGGAAATTAGACCTTGCATAACGTTTGATTCCACCATTAATGGTTTTTTTCCATTGAAAACATCTAATATGGGTTTTGTTTATGTTGAGTTTAACTAGTTATAATAAATATAACATTCATATATATATATATATATATATATGAATGTTATATTTATTATAACTAGTTAAACTCAACATAAAGAAATCCCATATTAGATGTTTTCAATGGAAAAAAACCATTAATGGTGGAATTAAATGTTATGCAAGGTCTAATTGCCATTTGTTGAATATTGGACAACACATTTACATATTGGATAACATGTTGGATATTCGATGGTAAAAATCTTAATGGATAATCGACAATAATATATATATATATATATATATATATATATATATATATATATACATATATATACATATATATACATATATATATATATATATATATATTATATATATATATATACATACATATATATACATACATACATATATATACATACATACATATATATATGTATATAGACAAAAAAATAATAAAATTTAAATATAATTTAAAAATTTAATTATATGTATGTATATCTATATGTATATATATATATATATATATATACATATAGATATACATATAGATATACATATACATACATACATATATACATATACATATACATATACATATACATATACATATACATATACATATACATATACATATATACATATACATATATATATATACATATATATATATATATATATATATAGGCCCGAACATCATATAACTTTGACATAATTTCTATATTAGTTACGATTGTTTTGAAAGGTTGTGGGCTTATCTTGAGGTTAATGTTTGAACAAAATCATCACTGAAAGTTTGGTGACAAAAAATTTCATGTAACATTCCTCAAGGAGACGAAGGATACGTGGGATTGGCATTACGAGATTCTAAGGATCGAAGATGTTATTTCCCTTGGAGAAAATTGCAAGGGCTTGAGGCCAAGGATAATTCTAATAAAATCAACTAAAAGTCATTGTAGAGGCTATGGACACACTGAAGGTGGACATGAATATCATCTATTAGTAAGTTATCATTATATGTATGTCGTTGTATTGTTGATTGTTTTTGTAAATATTTATATGTATATTTTATTTTATATTGTATGCCTTTGTATTTTATTTGTCTTTCTATTGTAAATGTATTTTGTATTTTTTTGGGAGATGCTTGACCTGTGTTGTCATCTTGATGTGGATAAATATTTTAATTATTTTTGTTAGGGTCGATTAAGGGGTTAGGTCTAGTTAGTGGTTAATTAATTTATGGGCTTAGGAATAATGGGTTCTTGTTTAAGGGTTTTGGGGTTAGAGGTTAAGGGTTTAAGGGCTTAGGGGAATGGGGTTAAGGTGTTATGGGGTTAAGGTATGTTCAGGGGATTAATTAGGACCTAGAGGATTTAGAGGTTAATTATGGTTTTTTGTGGAGTATTATTAATAAGTTTTTAAAGTATATTATGCACATAATTTAAAAGTTAGACATAGTGAATACATTTTTATAGGATAAAATAAAATAATTATATAATATATTGTGATAAAATTTTATAAGACAAAATAATAAAATATAAATATAATTTAAAATTTAAATAAAAAAAAATTGATTAAAAATAAAATTATTATAGAGAAATATGATTGGATAAAGATAAAAGGAGTCCATTTTATTTATTTAGGTAATATGACAATGAATTAAAAACCATTTTTTATGAAAATTTTATATATATATATAAAAGAAAAAAAATTACTTTGTTTATTAAAAAGCTTAAATTTATAAACCACAATTTATTAAATTTTTATGTTCCTAACCACAATCTATTTCGCTCATAAAAGAGACTCTTTATCCTTTTTTAAGGAAAAATGTATGGGACACAACCCTTGCACTTGGTGTTTCAAAATGTTTTAGGTGACAATGAAATTTTTAAGTTCAAGTGATATAGAGTGAGGAATTATCTATATAAAGTCTCTTTTTGTGATAAGTAAATGGTATCATTTGTTACAAATTGTGAGAAAACTAATTCAAGTAATATCAAAGCTATAATAGTTCTAGGAAAAGGGTAGATTAATGAAATGTTTGATAAATCATCAATTATTATTTTCTCCAAATTTATATTACTTATTATCACTTATGCAAGGTAGAACATTCCATTTTGAATTTCCTTTTAAATAGGTGCAATACTTTTATTCTATAAAATTCACTTACCACTAAGTACAAATGAGTGATTTTTTGAAATTTTGGTCAATTCAAATAAGTAGTCAAAAGGAAAGAATATCCCATTTTGTGTAGAAGGAGAGATATTTGACGTTGTGCCTTAGTAAAAAAGGGTTTCCTATAAAGAATTTCTATATTGATTCCCAACCACTTGCCTAAAGAAAAAAATGCACTTCCTTTATGCAAGCTTAAACAAGCATAGCACCGTCCATCAAGATAGTTCCTATGTGATTTTCAACTCAGGTTGACAGTCAGTGTGCACTTTTTTTGACAAACTCACTCACTTCGGTTGCGTTTGTACTTCTATTTTGGTGAGTTTTCTCAAATTTCATCTTTTTCACACTTTCAATTTCACAAGTGTCGCTTTCACATTCGCAGTTGTCATTTTGGCTTTCTTTCACTTCAATAAGTGGTATTTTCATGTTATCTTCGCTTTGGCATGTGCTGCTTTCAATGTCGCTCGCATGTGCAAGTTTCTTTTTCATGTATTCTTATAGTCACACGTGTCAATTTTAAGTATGTTCACCCCTATATGTTTCACACCTTTGCACATAACTAGAGTTACTTCTTGTGCACTTCTCAGTATTAAATGCCTTTATATATCATTATAATATGTTTTAGACACATTCCTACAGCTCACATGTGTTTATTTTTCATTAATTTTTTCAACATAATATTAAACATCTTGCTAAATTTCAAAAGAATCATGATCACATTGATTTGTTATATTTGTTTCTTGCTCTCACCCAAGCTCATTGTTTCTCATACAACCTGTTAAAACTTCTGGTCTAGTCTAAGTGAACTTAAGAAATAATATGACATTATAATGATGAGTGTAAAATAAGATCAGTATGTTTTTTATTATGGTTGTGATTATATATCTTATAAAGTCTCTCACTTCCTACATGTCAAGAAAAATAACAAATTTCTTAGTTTTTTTCAACCTATTCTTAAATGTCTTGATAAATCACACAAGCATGATCATTGATTTATTTCCTTTTTTTATTGGTCTCACCTAAGTTGTCTTTCTCTTTGTCATTTTTGTCTTTATTTTCATCATATATTATATTTTAAAATGGTTGTTATATCGACATTTAAATATTTTCTATATATACTAATATTACTTTATTGATTGTAATTGTATAGTATGGGCACCCTAGGGAATTTCTTAATGAGGAAGACGTGGTTGTAGTTCAAGAGCTTGTTCAAGAACATGAAGCAATTAATATTGAGGATCAATTTAATGATACTATGGAAGAAGATAATGATGTTGATAATATAGTTGAAGAATATGGGAAAAATAGATTGATCCAAGAGACATTTAATAATGTTGGAATGGATGATGATGTCAACCATTATTATGATCATGCTTTTGATATACCTATACTGGATATGGTAATTAAACCTTTATATGAAGGCTCAAAAACATATCTTCTCTTTGATGTGTTGTTGTTGGTTAACTTAAAGGTGGTGAATGGTTTATCAAACACATGTGTGACATAAATCCTAAGGTATTTAGTATATTTTTTTACATTTAGTACTATATACATGAAAAAGTAATTATTTGTTCCTTTGCTTTTAATGTTAGTATGTTGATCATCATTTAATTAATTTGTAACTTTTGGATGAAATATTTATGTTTAATATTTCTTAGTACATTAACCAGTACTACTAATTTTTTTATGTTGTAGATTATTAGGTGAATATCTGTTACCACTGTCAAATGTTTTACCTTGTTTGCACCGAGATTTACATGCCATTATGGAAGATATTGGAATAGAGTATCAAGCTCTTCATGCATGCCCTAATGATGATATTCTCTTATAAATAACATGCATCGAAAGGAAAATTCCAAAAATATGATGAGAGTATATATAAAACCAATAAAATAACAAAAAAGGTGCCTTGCAAGGTTCTTAATTATATTCCCAGAATTCCAGATCTGTGACAATTTTTCAGGTGAAAAAGCATAGCATAACTTATGGATTACCATGCAATGAATATAAGTGAACATGGTGTTCTTCGAATTCCTACATATGAATCTACATTTAGGAATATATAGGAAAAGTGGCCAAATTTTAAAAGATAGCCTCGTAATCCTAAGATTTCATTAGCACCTGACGGTGTCAATCCATTTGGAGATCTTAGATCTACTTACTTGATGTGGCCCATTTTTTTATCAACCATAACATTACTCAATAGAAGTAAATAAAGAGCGAGAACACAATGTTAAAAATTATTATTACAGGTCTTAATTTGTTTAGAATGATTTTTTTTAACAAAATAACATCTCATTTGTATTTTTTGTTTCATAATTAAGTCTTTTTTTTTACTCGTATATGTTCAATTATGCCTTATAATTTTTTTTTTTATTTACTCATATATGTAGTAATTATGTATTATATGTTCAATCAGCTACGTAAGTACTAGGTAAAATATATGAATGTATATATCAAGCCTTTTATCAATGAGTTAGTGGAGTTATGGAACGATGTCACTATGTATGATATCTTTAGACCAATAGATGTACAAGGTGAATTTGAATTCTATGCAATGATTGTATGGAAAATTCAAGATTCCTTAGGGCTACCAAATTTATGTTGTATGTTATAATGTTACCCTAGACTTTAATAATGTCTAATTTTATGAAGTTCAGTTCATGTATGTTTTTTAAATATTTTTACCTTCATTGTTGATTCTTAAAATAATAGATATAAAAATTATTCCATCTCTTCAGGTCTTCAAACAAAGGGTAAATTTTCTTGTCCAATTTGTGGTCCTAAGATGAAATATCATCGTTCAAGAAGCTTAGTAAATGAGGTGTTTGATGAGTATAGGAACTTCGTTTCTAATAACCATAGGTACCAAGTACTGATTTAAACATATTTTCAATGGAAAAGAAGAGAATGGATTAAGGCTAATAAGAATGACACCTTGTGCACGGAAGTTGCAATATAATAGAGTATATCAAGGTATGGATTGAATTATCTATGTATGAATATGACGCTATGTTTGGATTATTTTATATTTTTATGGAATTCTCTTCATTGTACTAATTTATAGGTTATAATGTTGTTATAATATATTTAATTATGATTCACATTGTCAGTCGTTAAGGCATTAATAACAAGGCACTTCCACAAGGAATGAAAATTTATGCAAATAAATTCAATAGACTCCCCTACTATGAACACCTATAAATTGTTCATTTGTTTGATACAATGCACATCGGGAAGAATGTAACAAAGGCCTTATGGTGAATATTAGGGGTAAAAACTCGTTATTGGCATATGTTCATTAAGGTAATTATTTTTCCGTATATATGTTTTATACATTGGTGAAACATCTTGTTAATTAGTGCTTTTTTCTACTAATTTGGGAAAAAATAATGATCGACCATTATTTTTGTTACATTATGTTCTACCTCTATCTCTCCTAGAAAGCTTTAACAACAATGTTAAAAAAGTTATATATGATCTTGAAAAATACATGAGGTAAGTTGAGATTATGTTCAAATTATAATTTTTTCAATAAGTTTTTGTGTCACATATTTTTTCCTGCATGTGTTTTACTTGTCATCATCTACTATATACTTTTTTTGTTGAAACCTGTGATTTTATTGATTCATTTATAGATGGTTTTCATCTAAAGAAATCAATAAACAATATACAAAGTATTAGAGGAAAAAAATTCCTCGTCTAATGTGTGAAATGAAAAAGTATATAACTCCGTTATTTTTCAATGCATAAGAGCACTACCTCATAGAGCAAGATGAGGAAATTGAAAACTATGGACTGGTACACACAAGATCAATATGGATGGTTGAGAGGCACTTGAGATCATTGAAGGATTTTGTGAGACAAAGATCATTTCATGAGGGTTTTATGATAGAGGGACGTATGGTATATCAAACCATGGTTTATATTCGTCATTATAGTCATGGAATAGGAAAAAGTATTAATGTATTGGATCACATTTTGGATTTCAACTACATGAACAAATTTGAAGGGGATTACCTATTGGGGAAAGGTAAAATGAGATGTAAGTAGATAATGGAGATTTATAGCACATTTGAATTTTTTGTTTTTATGTATATTGTACTTATTTATTTTTTATTCTTCCTGCATAATCCATTATTATGAAGCAATAACATGGTATATATATATATATATATATATATATATATTTTAATACATGTGATCAAGAGTGGGATGCCATACATTTATACATAGTGAAAAATCTTGATTAGATGAAGGTATGGATTGAACCATTCAAACAAGCTAGTAATGGTAGGTTATCATGGTATGGTGTGTCTATATTGGTCTAAGAAGCTCAATGTAGTGGACATACCAATCTTACACAAAGGGAAATTGATTTAGCATATGGTTTAAAAGATTATCATGAAAGCATATTCACCCATACTAAGTTTTTTTTACAATTATATTGATGCATATGGCATTCGTTTTTCTTAATTTTCAAAATTTTCAAGTATATATCTATATATATATGATTATCAATTAACAATTCATTTTTTATGTGTTTGAATTTTTTTTTGAAACACCACAGAAAAATGTGGTGTGACGGCCGCAAATTTCACATCAAAAGTTTGAATGAAAAGATGAAAACATTTGGTATTGGGGTAAATGCTTTATTTCAAGTTATAAATGTTTCCTATAGAGGTGATAGACATCTAGATCTATTTGAAAATCGATACTATGGATATCTACATGATATTCTTGATTGTGACCTTGAATCATTCAAAATAGTTGTGTTTGATGTAAAATGGTTTAGGCTACGAATCCATGAATGAGACTTTGATAGAACTGTTATTAAGCATGCTAATTGATTTGCCATAGTTTAAACAAGGAATATTGAGCGAGGAACATAGTCATATGTTTTTCCAAGCCAATGTGAATAGGTATTTTATGTAGACGTTCCAGGTAAAGTGGGTTGGTCATATGTTGTTAGATATGATCCCAGAGGAAGGCCTGTAAAGTATAATGTAAAAGAAGAAGATGAAATTAAAGAAGATGATGATGTAGAGGAGTAGGGGGTTCATGCAGTGTTAGAAGAATATGTCATAGAATTTCAAGGATATCTGTTAATCGAGACAATATTAATATGGATGAACTATATGATATTAACATTGTGTTGGATGAAGAACTTGAAGAAGTTGAACCAAATGTAGAAGATCATGTTCCATATGATGATATAGATGATGATGATGATTCTGATATGGAAAATCCTTTGAACATGAATTCTAAAGTGGATGATACAAATGGTGAGTTTTATGAGGAATAAGACGAATGATATCAAAATATTTAAAAGTATCAGGTATGTATTTATATGTTTTTAGTTGGTTTGTTCTCTTTAGTTCACCTTAAATTTTATTTTTCTAGTTTTAATGTTTGAATGTTACTATGTTTCTTTCAAATATATTATAGTAGATATATTGGGTATCGGGGAATTGAGAGTGATGTGAGGGGGGGGGGGTGTCCATACGAGCTTCACCTTCACGTGGTTGGCCTTGTTCAGTAGAGAATATTTTATTCTTGAAAATAAGATAAGCTCATTTATGTTATACCATAATTTCCAATTTTAAATTTGGTTAATTAAGAAGAAATACTTGGCAATTGGACGATGGGTGAACCAAGCAACACGGTAGTCAGGAAAATGTGCAAAATAGACGTGTGAGAAGTCGGTTGAACAATGGCATCTAAGCAAAGAAATCAACGGGAAAATTCATAGAGTGATGTGCACAAAAAGGTGAATGCTCGCACCTTGGGCACGCTCGCGCAAAGGTGGGGTGCTTGTGCGCCCATGGGGGTGTTGTGTGTTAGGCACACTAGGGTGCTTGTGCGATGATTTGGTGGGTCGACCAAACTTGTCAAGGGGTGCCCACATAAAATAAGTAAGGCAGACCCATGATTTCCTATGACCAGAGTTCTCATGGGTAGGTCTCATAATTATTTTTAGAAAATTAACTAAATTAATGTTTAAGTGTTAAAAATGGGTTTATAATTGTTTGATTATAAAACATGGTGTAGAAAAGTGATAATATTTTTTGTCACTGATGAGATAATTATTTTCATTGACTAATTTTCCTGAAAGAGATAACCCTTGTGCCATGAGTACGCTCGTATGAAGGCAACATGTATGGGCCCCCATGGGGGCATCACATGCTCAACAACCTAGGGCGCTCGCTTGACAGGAGTTCCCATGGAATGAGTTGGTGAGTAGGCTTGAAAAGGAAATGGGAGACCACACAAAAGAAGTAAGACCGACCCATGACTACCCATGCCCACTAAAAATGGGAAAAAACTGAAGTATTAACCGAAGTGTGACCATGAGGGTGTCATATGCACAAAACAAAGGCAAGTGCTCTTGGCATGCCTACATGAAGGTAGGGTGACAATTACCCATAAGAAAATGGGGTTAGCACAATTATTGACGCGATAGGAAAACAAAATTAGTGAAGTGAACCGAGGGTGTCATGTGCACAAAAATGGCACGTGCATTGGGCGCACCCAGGTGCTCAAATGTGACTTGCATGACATGGTGACAAGAAGATGAGTTGGCCACATCGGGTGGAATGGGCGAGCTACGTGATGGGTGAACCAGGTAACACTCTAGTTGGGCAGATGTAAAGAATATATAGGGACAAGACATGTGAGCGGTCAGGTCAATGATGAAATTTTAGCAAAGCAACCAAATGGAAAATTCATAGCGTGATGTGCACAACATGGTGAATGATCGCACCTCAGGCACACCTGCATGAAGGAAAGTCCCTGGGGAGCCCATGTGGATGTCACATCCTAGGAAAACCAGGGCACCTACCCAGAAGGGGAATTCATGTGATGAGTTTTTGTATTGGCCAACCTTGGAAAGGGGTGCCCACAGAAAATACGGTTGGGCCATGACTGCCAATGAACAAAATTATCATAATGGGGTCTCATAATGATTTTTAGAATATTGACTAAGTTAATTTTTAGGTGTTAAAGGTAACTTTATTATAGATTGAATATGCAACATGATACTAACAAATGATTGTATTTTTTTTTCATCGATGAGCTAATTATTTGTGTTGACTGATTTGCATGGTAGAGCAAACTATTGTGCCCTAGGCACACCTGCACGAAGGCGAGATGCATGGACGCCCATGGGGACATTGCGTGCAGGGCATGCTAGGTCCCCCACCCAAAAATGGCACCCGGAAAGTTGGTGAGTTGGCCCAAGTTGGAAAGGGGATCCCATAGAAAATAAGTAAGGTCATCCCATGACTGCACATGAACAAAGTTCCCATTTGTGGGTCTCATAATGAGGTTTAGAAAATTTGACTAAATTCATGTTTAGGTGTTAAAAAACGTTTTATAATTGATTTATCATGAAACGTGGTACTAAAAAATGATAATATTTTTTTTGTTTTTTATGAGCTAATGATTTTTTTGTTAGATTTACATAGCACAGTGAATGCCCATGCCCTTGGCACGCTCGCACAAAGGTGGGGTGCCTGTGCACCCATGGGGGCATCGCGTGCTAGGCACACCAAGGCGTCCACCTGGTAGGGGCACCCATGTGATGAGTTGGTGGGTCAACCCGAATTGGCAAGGGGTTCCCACCCAAAAGAAGCAAGGTTTACCCATGACTTCCCATGAAAAAAGTTCCCATAAAGGGGTGTCATAATGATTTTCAAAAAATTGACTAACTCAATTTTTAGGTGTTAAAAGATGATTTATAATTGATTGGTTATGCAACATGGTACTAACAAATGATAATAATTTTTTTTCATTAATGAGCTAGTGATTTGGTTTGTCTAATTTGCGTGGTAGGAAGAACACCCATTCCCTTGGTGCATCCACATGAAATTGGGGGGCCCACCGACAGGGGTTCCCATGCGAAAATTTGGTGGTTCGGCCAAACTTGGAAAGGGGTGCTCAGACAAAAGAAGTAAGGTCAGCTCATAAATTCCCATGAATAGAGATCCCACAAGGGGGTTTCTTAATTATTTTTATAAAATTGACAAAATTAATGTTTTAAGTGTTAAAAGTCAGTTTATAATTGATTGATTATGAATCATAGTACTAACAAATGATAATATTTTGTTGTCATGGATGAGATAATGATTTTTATTTACATATTTTCATGGAAGGGTGAACACCTGCGCCCTGGGTGCTGTTAGGGTCCGATAAATATAGGATTCATAATTTTTGAATTGACTTTGATAGTCTTGTAAATATGTACATACCTTGCTTTCTACAAGTTGTTTTCCCATGTTCTGAAAAAATGAAAAATAATAAAAAGCCAAAAAAAGGGTAAAAAGTCCTAAAAGAAAAATCAAAGGACTTAGAAAAATATAGACCCCAAAATAAGAAAAAGGAAATAAGATCTGAAAGTGAGCAAGTCCAAATGCCACTACTTTTACTTGCTACTGCAAGAATAATGATTATGTGCAGAGTGTCAATAAATGCCATAATGCATGATCAGTTAAATAGTTTAATCTTAACTTTTCATGTTTTCAATTTCATGTTCTAGATAGAGAATAAAGATTTGTCAAACAGTTTAAACTTGACAAATCAATAGATAGGTAGAGAATAATGAGGAGCTCAACAGTTTAATTTGAGCCCTTGGATGAAATAAGGTAGACTTAGATAGTATTATGCTTTGAAAGAAAAATGTTTTAAGGTTGCAAGCCTAAATGCACCTACAAAATGAAGAGAAAAAGTTAGAAATAAACATGGGTAGGCAGAAAGCAGTTGAGAAAGCATGTAATAAAGCATCATCAAGCAAAATTCACTAATCTCCCCTCCCCTACAAGTGTTCAGTATTCTAAACTATCAGTAAAAAAGGCTTAGAGCATTTCTCTGACTTATGTTGGTACCGAACCCAAGGCTCGATGATTGCTTAGTTAAAGATATTGAGTCCCTACATTAAATCCACAATTCTCAGCATTTCCCCTTCATTCATACATCAAAACCCTTTTTTCCTAAGTAAAACAAATTCTTACTTAGTAAAATTGTAACCCTAAAATAATTTACTTCATTCCTTTTAAAATCGTTCATAAAACCCTCAAAATTACATTTATCCTAAGTATTAGTGAAGTAATATAAAAGATGAGCAATGCTTTATTTTTATACTTTACTTAGAGATAATATGTGTTTTGTTTCCTTTTACTGTCCCTTTTTCATATCAACACCTAACTTATTATATTAAATCCCTAAGTACACCCTCTCGTATATATTAATAACCTAATATTAAAATAAATTCCAAACCCATTTTAAGTTTAGACCGAAGTTAAATATCCCCATGTGCACAAATATATAAAACCCCACCGAATTACCCATTGGTCTAAACATATCCCTAAATAAATATCCTTCCCCATGTAGTCTAAACAAGTGTGTAGTGCATTTGATAAAAAAATATAATATATAATAAGCATGCTCGCATATGTTTTTATTTGAAATATTTCATTAATGTTTTAAATTAAAAAATTATATTCGCCATATAACAATAAACCTTTCCCTTCCCCATTGTATAACCCAAGTTTTTTAATTAAACCAATGTCTATTTATAAAGTCAAAACCTATTGCGCGCATATAATAAACCTTAGTCCCACCTATCATTCCAACGTAACTCCAAAACTAATATGGACCGTTTGTGTTCAGCTCTCAGATCCGATGGTTGACATCGCAAATCGCGTGGAAAAGATGCGCGATCATCCAAATGCCAAAGCTGCATGAAATGGGTGGTTTCACACTTTTATCACTCCTTCACGCAAAAAATTCCTACTGGATCACATTCGATCCATCCCAAACCACTTACCACTTATAACCAGTGCGATAACTGCCTATGTTTTTCTACCTCACGCTCCAAACCACCTCTGCTCTGATATGACATGTGTTCAATGATGATACTATTTTAAGCCTAAAACATTATAAAAAATTCATATTTCATGTATTTTAACCCTTTTCTGCATTATTTGTCCCTTTTTAAATATTTTTCGACTAAAAAATCGAGCGCCATTACACCATTTTCACACTCAAAGAACCTAAAAGCCATTGAAATTATTGCCAAGAACACTGGAAGCATCCAATCAACCTCCAAAAAACCTTTAACAACCATTAGAAAAGCCTGTCTAATGCCTTAGAAACCCTGTTTCAAGACCTAATACCTGCGAAAATAGTTATTCCTCAAGAAATTAGCCTTCTCGTCATCAAAAAGAGCTATTTCTGTCAATATTAAACTTTGTGAAGCCTATTTCTCTACAGAAAGACCTTAATTACCTTCAAAGAGTGTATTTGTTGTAGAAACACTTTGAAAGATTCAAATTCTTTTACCAATGCTCATAATCCTGAATTGTTACACTCAATTACTCAGTGCCAACAAAGTTAAACCTCCAAAGTCAAAATTCATTTCACAGGTCTTCCCAATTCATCAAAGCCATTATCCCTTCTTGCAGACCTCTGTTTCATTAACAAATTTTTTGATTTTCCAGGTCATTAGCAAAAGGAGAATTTGGATAAAAAAATCTAAGTACTAGTTAAAGATATGTTTTACTCCAAGAATTTACAAGGAAATGAATTCAAAGGATTTTCCTTAAAAATATTCTAGGCATTAGAGTTAAAGAATAGTCATCCTGTGAAAGATAAAAGATAATTTTAATGTAAAAGATTAAAACAAGGCATTCATAATAATCAGGCTAAAAGGAAGAAATCACAGTAAAGGTTAAAGTTCAAAGTAAAGTAAGAATTCATAGTGAAAGTGAAAATAGAACAGTGAAAGAGCATCAAAGTTAAAGTGTATCAGATGAAAGTCACAGTAAATGTCAAAACAAAGTTATAGAGGAGTCAAGGTAAAATAGCAAAAGTAAAAATAGAGGCATTAAATGGTAAATAAATATGAAAATACGTTCAACAACAATGAAGCTTATCCAAAGCGAAAGTAAAAATAGTTAAAATAACAGTAAGGTTAAAAGATGAAAACAGAGCAAGAAGGGACATTTTTACAGAAATTTCCTGTTTAAAGTCATTGTTTTGCAGAAACTATTGTGACAAATCCAAGATGCATTTTGAAAAACTGTAGGAGGTTTATGTTCCTAAGATCTCCAAATACAAAAACCTCTCTCACGTTTCTTACAGCCATTATGGATTTGGAAATATTAAATAATATTTGAAAGCATGTTTTACATAAAATTCCTCTTAAGTCATCATTTTGTAGAGAATATTGTGGCCAATAAGAAATAAATCTTACAAAAAAGAAGGCGGTTTTTGTTCATAAGAGACCCATATAAAATAACCTGTCTCACCTTTTTCACAGGTATTACAGAATGAGAGATACATGCGCATATTTACAGCCTATTTTTCAGACCGTGGAAAACACTGGTTTAAACATATTTTTGCAGAGCCTGTTGTGAATAAATGGAGCATAATTTTAGGGAACTGGGAGAGGTTTATCTCAAAAACATATATATATACAATAAAATCTCTCACCTTTTACATATCTATTTCATATTGAGCAATAAAAAGGTATCATTGGACCCCAATTTTGCAGAATTGCTGGAGCAGAATGCACAAAGAAAGGAGAGAGTCAGTGGCTTGGATGCCTCATCATCAATTAAGAGTTGAGATCAAATTAAAATTCTCCTATTTTTCATCACCCATCCATAAAAAATAGTGCCAAATATATGCATTAGTTTTGAGTGTGCTTTAATTAAGTTCTATTTTATGTAAAACAATTGGAGATATTTGTAAAGAAATCTTGATATTTTTTCAAGATATTCTAGTTTGGAATTTGTATAAATACTTCACTTTTTGAAGTATTTTGGTGGAATAAAATTGCCAGGATTGTTATAGTCATTTCTTCTTGGAATTCAAAGCTTTTATGTATCAAAACTTCGAGTATCAGGCTAGATCAAAGCAAATTGACATCATACTTTAGGATCCCTGTGACAAGCTATTTGGAGTGAAGTATTTTCTTCACTTGTCATTGTTTATTTTCTCAGTTACATGCATCCATTTATGTTTATGCTAAATTTGAATGTATAAATAGGAGTATTACTACAAGATATGTTAATAGCACCATGTTTTTAACTAGTTATCATTTATATGTTTTCCTCTGATTTCCAGTGTAGGGAACCCTTAATTGCTCCCTCATTCGTTTGACCCCTTCATGCTACTTCTTTTTCCAGATTTAAGGATTATTAAGTGCCCTTTATCCCGATCACACCACCTCACAAAAACAAATTTCCAAGATCTCCAAGGGTTATCTATCTTGCCCCGAAGACATTTGACCTTTTTGCCCTTGATCCTAGTCCTGTTAGCTTGATTTTGACTCCATAGCCCAATGGACAAATAGATTTCCCACTATCCATCCTTTCAAGTGATTTTTCCCACCAAATCAAACAAAACCAAACCAAAGTTGCACTTTCATAGCTAGACTAATATTCACAAATTAAAACAAAGTTAAACTTTAAACAGAGAGCCCTCTCTGAACCCTAGGAAGGCTAGATCCTAGAGTTTGAAGTAGGTTTGTGGTTACCTCGGTGAGTTCTCTCTTGAACCTGGAGAAATTACTGAGTGATAACATTACTGGCGACCATACTAGGGAAGTCTAACATTTTCTTCAGAAATATTTTATAGGTTCAGATTTGATCTATTATGGTGGACAGTGATCAGACATACAAAGGTTAAAATCATCCACCTGGCGACTCCATTGTCCAATATCTAGAACTTCAAAGTTTAGAAGAAAAAATAAAAAAAATCTATATTCCAAATCATTAATGGTGATACAAGATGATAGGGTCTGTGGAAAACCTTTCATCTCATGAGATTTTCAATGAATTCAGGGATGGGTTATTAGAATTTCAGCTTGATGAGGATTTTCTAAAAGTTGTCTTTCTTCTTTTGAAATCAAGAAAATAATCTCCTGAACTTAAAATATGTGTTCTTGAGTTATTTTATGAAAAATATGAAAATGGAATTAAACTTTTGCATTCTCAAATTCAGTCTTATAATTTCCGAGATCCTAAAGAATTCTTGGAAAATCTTCCTTCTCCAAAGCAAGAGGAAATTGTACTACCTTTTGACTTGCAGATTCAGGATGATTATTCTTTCAAGCACAAGACTCAAGAAATAGTTTCAGGGTTTAATATTAAGAATAAAACTAATCAATTGGTCATTGAAAGCCTTGAAGAACAAATCATACATTATGCTTTTGATGATCCTATAGAAAATTATATGGAGACTATTTTTAGCTCAAGGCTGCAAACATGTTTTATCTATGAGGATCAAATATATTAGCAATTGTTATTACACATCATATCTTTTATTATGAAGACACACGATAAATTTATGCTTCCAAGTTTGATGACAAGCAGTCAAATTATCCATTCATTTAGACAACTACTTGACTGGATTCATTGGCATTTTTGTATTACCTGATTCAATAAGATTATCAGTAGATTAGAGTAGGTAGATGAGTGCAAATAATCTTAGAATTCTGAGCATCTTTTCAGTTTTCAGTTTTCAGCTAGTTTTGAAATAATTCATTAAGATTTGAAGCCAAGGAAAAGGCCCTAAGATATTGATGATTCAGTAGTTTAGTTTGAAGGTTGCAACACCTTTTAGTCTCAGATCAGATTTCAGTTAGCATAAGGTGTAAATTTAGTTCAAAATTTTCAGTCACAAAGATTTTATAACAAAGCAAATGCATGTTTGGATTGGCTCAAAGGATCAGGCTACTAGTCGACGGTGTTCTTGACATCTCACAAGGAGATGCCATCCCCATGTGAAGCTGCTGTTAGGGTCCTATAAATATAGGATTCATAATTTTTAAATTGACTTTGATAGTCTTGTAAATATGTACATACCTTGCTTTTTGCAAGTTGTTTTCCCATATTTTGAAAAAATGAAAATAATAAGAAGCCAAAAAAAGGGTAAAAAGTACTAAAAGAAAAATCAAAGGACTTAGAAAAATATAGACCACAAAAGAAGAAAATGGAAATAAGACTCGAAAGTGAGCAAGTCCAAATGCCACTACTTTTACTTTTTACTACAAGAATAATGATTATGTTAAGAGTGTCAATAAATGCCATAATCCATGATCAGTTAAACAATTTAATCTTAACTTTTCATGTTCTAGATAGAGAATAAAGAGTTGTCAAACAGTTTAAACTTGACAAATCAGTAGATAGGTAGAGAATAATGGGGAGCTCAACAGTTTAATTTGAGCCCTCAGATGAAATAAGGTAGACTTAGATATTTATATGCTTTGAAAGAAAAATGTTTTAAGGTTGCAAGCCTAAATGCACCTACAAAATGAAGAAAAAATGTTAGAAATAAAAATGGGTAGGCAGAAATCAGTTGAGCAAGCATGTAATAAAGAATCATCAGGAAAAAATCACTAATTCCCCCTCCCCTACAAGTGTTCAGTATTCTAAACTATTAGTCGAAAAGGCTCAGAGAATTTATCTGACTTCTGTTGGGACCAGACCCAAGGCTTGATGCCTGCTTAGTTAAAAATATTGAATCCCTGCATTAAATTCACATTTCTCAACATTTACCCTTCATTCATACATCAAAACCCCTTTTTTCTAACTAAAACACATTCTTACTTAGTAAAATTGTAAGCCTAAAATAATTAACTTCATTCCTTTTAAAATCATTCATAAAACCCTCAAAATTACATTTATCGTAAGTATTAGTGAAGTAATATAAAAGATGAGCAATGCTTTAATTTTATACTTTACTTAGAGATAATATGTGTTTTGTTTCCTTTTACTATCCCTTTTTCATATTAACTTCTAACTTATTATATTAAATCCCTAACTACACTCTCCCGTATATATTAATACCCTTGTATTAAAATAAACTCCAAAACCCATTATTTTAAGTTTAGACCGAAGTTAAATATCCCCATGTGCGCAAATATATAAAACCCCACCCAATTACCCATTGGTCTAAACCTATCCTTAAAAAATATCCCACCCCATGTAGTTTAAACAAGTGTGTAGTGCATTTGATAAAACTATATAATATATAATAAGCTTGCCCGCATATGTTTTTATTTGAAACATTTCATAAATGTTTTAAATTAAAAAATTATATTCGCCATATAACAATAAATCTTTCCTTTCCCCATCGTATAGCCAAAGTTTTTAAATTAAACCAATGACTATTTATAAAGTCAAAACCCATTGTGCGCATATAATAAACCTCTGTCTCACCTGCTAGCACCTAATCTAGACCTCAGGCTGAAAAAGGAAAATCAGGGTAACCTTTAAACCATGCTCAGCCTTGTAGCTAGCCCTACAAGGTCAGGAGAGGGCTCTCTCCATGAAAAGATATTCAACAAAGTACAATTATGAACTGATTTTAGGCTAGGTATAATAATGGGAAAAATGTTTTAATAAATGAATTTTCAGGGATGTATGGAACAAATGGGACAGTTTGAATCGGAGAATTAAATCAGGGACACAGGTTATTTCATGGGGCAAGGTAGGTAGGAAATTTTAGCAATTAGGTTTAAATAATGATGGAATGGAAAGACTGGTGAGGAGCTGAAAAGGGCATAAGAGATGAATCCTTTTGAAACAGAATAATACACAGAATATTGAATGATTTCCCAAGGCAGAGCATTAAAAATGGATTCTACCTATCTATCTTGAAAGCATTAAACCAGAGATGTATATGAATGAATGATACACATAACAATTTACATATGAACACAAAGGAGAGAACAAATGCTAAAACTCATACCACATGGATCCCACAAATCAGAGCTGCATGTGCTATTAATTCATTGTCAAACTGTACAATGGAGCGTAGAGCGTCCTCCTTGATTTTCCACACTATTCCCTTACTTACTGACTTACAGACCAATTACAAATGACTGAAAATTACATTAAATAGACCAGAAGTGTGGGAAATAGATCCACAAAAGAAGGGAGTTGTTTTACCAACTCAGAATTGAAATCTGAACATAGGAGAGAGATCCAACAATCTGCCCCTGAAAGGGAGGAACAACAATATATTTTGACCACTTTTGCAAATTCACTGATACGCTGGATGAATGAAAAATAGGCAATCTGAAGAGAAGATCCCTATTTTCTTGCCGCTATAGAAGTCTCTGTCTCATATTAGCTTATTTCCTTTGACTGTCACTTTTATTTATTAAAAATCTCATATATGCCGAGAAATCCGTTTGCAAACAACAAAACTGAAATTTATGCCTTTAATGAAGAAAAGATTCATTTTGAGTGGAAGGGGAAAAAGGAAAGGAGGTGGGGTTAAAATCGCAATCGCAATCGGAATCAATGGGGAAGAGGGGATACAATATAAAATACAGCAATTAAAACATGGTATGCGATGGTGCAATCACAATCGGGGATCGGAGGAATAGGGATATTGGAACAGGGGTTAGAAATCCTGATGCGATTGGGTAATACAATGGAGCGGCGAGGAAAAGAGGCCCGATAGTGTAATAACGGAATCCTCTTTAAAACAAATTAAAGTGAACCTTTGCGCTTTACATAGGGAAAAGATGATTTTTTGTATAAAGGAGCAGAGGGGTTTAAGGTGGGACCCATGGGTCAATCGCAATCTCAATCGAGGCTTGGGGCGGGTACATTACATAATAGAATCTCACCAATGCGATGGTGAATAAGCGATGAGGGGGGGAGTCTTTTAAAAATGAAATAAAATAAAAATTGAGATTTACAAAGGAAAATGGTTTTTTTATTATGAATGGGTGGAAGATTATATGGTGGGACCTGAAGGTCCATCGGAATCGGGAGATCGGAGGAGAGCAGAGGCAAAATGTTATGTGATCACGCCAATTGCGATGGTTTGATAGTGTATGAGCCATCCGATTGGAGTGGGTGATCGACGACAGAGGTGTAATCGGGGGTTTGCAATCGGCGGGGCTCAATCGGTTGAAACACTTTATGAAATCGCCGATTGTGATGGAGAGATGGAGTTTGGGCCATCCGATCGTCGATCGGATCAACGGTCAGGAAGTAATCAGGCGGGGTTCAATCAGGAGCACTCAATTGCATCAGAGTTTTTGTGAATACAAGGGTTAATTGGAATGCACGTTCTACAAGTTGCGATTGCGATTGGAAAGGGAAGGGAATTGGATTAGCGGGGATTATATGATATAGAACTTTTAAAACTTTATTATAAAGTTCAAAGGGTATGTGGGGAAGTGGTTTATTAAATTGCATATGTGTTTAAAATATTTTAATAACACAATTTTTCCATTGGATGGGGGAAAATGGGGTTTTATAAAAGAAAAACATAAAACTTTAATGAAATAAAGTTTAGGAAGAAATGGGAGAAAGGGGTTGGTTTAGGGTATAGGGGACTTTTGTTCACTTAGGCATAAATTTCAATCCAGAAGTCAGTTTTGAGAGTGTAATATACCGTTGGAAATCTCTTTCTGGGCTCTTTCTGCTGAACATACTTAGAACATGATTTGACACAAAAATGCTATGGAAAACTTCTCTGAAGGGCAGGGCGGTAACTTTGTGGAGATAGCAGCTTCTGAAGAGTGACTTATTACATATGATGACATAAAATTACATAAAGATGATAATTAAAAGTAAAGTATCATGTTTTCACCTCAAAACATGGTTTTTAGGTGAAAATTACATCAAGCTGAATAAAAAATTTCTTTGATCTTCTCACGTGCTGGGACTTTGAGTTTATTGACCTCCTCATGACTTTGCTGATATTTATTGACACTTGACTCACTAATTTGAACATGGTGAGATCCTAGAACCTAATGAGACCCATCATATGACCTACTAACATGACTCACAAAGTAAAAGTAACTCATGACTAAAGACCATAAAGAGGAGAATCATCAAGTTTCACATGAGGGAAAACTGATGGAAAATCACTACCATCAATGAATCCATGACCAAGTGGAATGGTAAAAATTTATGGTGTGGGACTCCTAATATGCAAATGCAAAAGAGAAATTTTGATCACTGATGGCAGTATGACTATACTGACACTAACATTGGCTCCAATGGAGATGGTAGCTCCTTGGAGGTGCTAAGAACACCGTAGACCAAGTAGCCTTATCCATTGGGCATGGAGTCCAGAAATATTTAAAAAGGACACAATGCAGACTGACTATGACTCAAGACTAAGACTAAAAACTAAAACCAAAATATACATATCATTCTAATTTTATAGCCTTCACCCCGGGCCCCATGTTGGGAAAAAATACTAAGAGGGGGGTGAATCAGTATTTAGAGCTGACTGAAAACTTTTTACTTTTTCTTTCTCTTAAAACCATACGCTACTTTACTGAACCCAACTCGTGTATACACGCATATATCCTTAAGAAAACTTGCGTATGTCCAGAGATCTTATTATGAATTTAATTCTTTACTTAGATCATTGCATCATTCATTCATCAGATGTTTAGTAAGCATTAAACATGTGTAGTAATAACAAAATAAACCATCAAACATTAGCTACACATATGAACACCAGTATTTAAGGTGGAAACCCAATTCTGGAGAAAACCACCGCTGCTGTCGTCTCTT